>VMBQ01001587.1:124810-166296 GCA_007657795.1 Dreissena rostriformis
AGGGATTTCAAAATCATTTGGCACATTTCTTCACCATCATTGGACAGTGTGTCGCGCGAAAGAATTATGTCGATATCTCCAAGGTCAAGGTCACACTTTGATGTCAAAGGTCAAACATGGCCATAAATGAGCTTGTCCGGGCAATAACTCTTTCGTTCATTGAGAGATTTCAAAATCATTTGGAACATTTGTTCGCCATCATTAGATGGTGTGTCGCGCGAAAGAAGTAAGTCGATATCTCCAAGGTCAAGGTCACACTTTGAGGTCAAAGGTAAAAAATGGCCATAAATGAGCTTGTCCGGGCCATAACCCTCTTGTTCATTGAGAGATTTCAAAATCATTTGGCGCGTTCGTTCGCCATCATTGGACGGTGTGTTGCGCGAAAGAAGTACGTCGATATATATAAGGTCAAGGTCACACTTTGAGGTCAAAGGTCAACAATGGCCATAAATGAGCTTGTCCGGGCCGTATCTATGTCATTCAATGTGAGATTTCAAAATCATTTGGCACATTTGTTCACCATCATTGGACGGTGTGTCGCGCGAAAGAATTATGTCGATATCTCCAAGGTCAAGGTCACACTTTGAGGTCAAAGGTCAAAAATAGCCATAAATGAGCTTGTCCGGGCCATTACTCTGTCGTTCAATGTGAGATTTCAAAATCATTTGGCACATTTGTTTGCCATTATTGGCCAGTGTGTCGCGCGAAAGAATGACACTGATATCTCAAAGGTCAAGGTCACACTTTGAGGTCAAAGGTCAAAAATAGCCACAAATGAGCTTGTCCGGGCCATAACTCTGTTGTTTATTTAGAGTTTTCAAAATAATTTGACACATTTTTTCGCCATCATTGGACTGTTTAACTTGAATAATATTTTATTGCATTTTCTTTCATACTAAATTCATACAAATAAACATATGGTGCATACTCCATATAGTAGATATACTCATTGGACGGTGTGTCCCGCAAAAGAATGACATCGATATCTCAAAGGTCAAGGTCACACTTTGAGGTCAAAGGTCAAAAATGGCCTTAATGAGCTTTTCCAGGCCATAACTATGTTGTTCATTGTGAGATTTAAAAATACATTTGTTCATCATCATAAGACGGTGTGTAGCGCGAAAGAATTATGTCGATATCTCCAAGGTCAAGGTCATACTTTGAGGTCAAAGGTCAAACATGGCCATAAATGAGCTTGTTCGGGCCATTACTCTGTCGTTCAATGTGATATTTCAAAATCATTTGGCACATTTGTTCGCCATCATTGGACAGTGTGTCGCGCGAAAGAATGACACTGATATATCAAAGGTCAAGGTCACACTTTGAGGTCAAAGGTCAAAAATGGCCATAAATGAGCTTGTCCGGGCCATAACTCTGTTGTTCATTTAGAGCTATCAAAATAATTATACACCCATTACGATTGGTAATGGGGGCTATAAAGGAGTCACTTTGTCGGTCGGTCTGTCGGTCAAAAACTAGGTCACGCGGTCACTTAGTGCGTTTTAAACCGAAAGTTCGTCCGGACCATAACTATGTCATTTATCATTAGATTTTAAATCATTTGGTACATTTGTTCACCATCATTGGACGGTGTGTCGCGCGAAAGAATTACGTCGATATGTTCAATGTCAAGGTCACACCCTAAGTTCAAAGGTCAAATGCTTGTCCGGGCCATAACAATGTCGTTCATTGTGAGATTTGAACATCATTTGGCACATTTGTTCACCATCATTGGACGGTGTGTGGCGCGAAAGAATTACGTCGATATCTCCAAGGTCAAGGTCACACTTTGAGTTCAAAGGTCAAAAATGGCCATAAATCAGCTTGTCCGGGCCATACCTATGTCGCTCATTGTGAGATTTAATTCATTGTGAGATTTAAAAATGACTCTGTACATTAATTTTGTTTACAGTCATTGAACGGCGTGTCATGCGAAAGAATTCAAGAGTTCAAAGGTCAAAATTGCCATAAAGGATAATGGCATAATAATTCTTAACAATCGCCATAAATTAGCTTCTCTTGTTTTGTGAAGACAGATAACAGAATATTCTGTGTCAATGCAGCATGTGGGGGTATACGTCACGTCTGTGACAAAGCTTTAGTTATTACATTAACAATTCTGCAATCACTTTGTACCGTAAGTTTAACATATGGTGATTGACTGACTGTCCCCAAAGTCCTTCGACTTATTCTGCTCTGTTCGATAAGTTGTGTTTTACATTTTGCAGTCTGTGTAGGAAGTCCATCGGTTTAATCTGTGTCCCACACGGACAGATGCTCTTCAATCGGTTGACAATTAGTGCACACCCTTTAAATTGTTACCATGGGTTAGAAGCAGTTTGACGTTATACGATGCCCATAAGATTGTTTGAAGCCCGTTCAAAACGAAAGCATGCGGTTGTCTTGCGTTCTCAAAAGCATGAGTTTGCTTTGCATTCTCGAAAGCATGAGTTTGTTTTGCGTTCTCGAAAGCATGGGTTTGCTTTGCGGTCTGTGCCAGGCTCAGTTGAAAGTGAGCTTAGCTTGCCGAGGGAATAGTGGCCAAAGATATAATGTATGCCGTGATATGAAAAAAATAATGCTAACAACCACGATCCGGAAGGTAATACCTGCTAAGATACATATGACTCCTGATTCTCTCGTGGTGTAAACGACTGTTGGGGTGTGTAAGACAGTCCGTACGACTCCATATATTGTTGAGCTGAACATCAGGATTGAGGCCCCGATCTCAATGTACCCCGCCTCTATAATGTATATGGCTGAAATTCGGAATACATCCTGTGTTACTCTTATTACATTTGTTTTATGTCACTATGAATGTTTGGTTTGTTTTTTTGAAGTTCGCACTCATTGCATTATGAAAAAGCCTAATTGGATAAAATCAACTGCATCAGTAAAGTCGAGCACATATTCAATATATATTTGTCTGTTAAATGCAAATTCGTGTATAAAATAAAAACGACATTTTATGAACAAATATAAACTAAAAATCCTTTATTTTTTTATTTATTTTTTTCAAATAAAAAATATTTGAAATGGAAATTTAAACTTTAGAATGTTGCGTTGTAAACTAAGATGTGATAATATAATTCGTACCCACTAATTGCAAATAATTTTCAAAATGATCGAAATTATTGAATCCACTATGTAGCATAACTATTTTATTTATTAAATAATTAAATGATTAATGATGGTTACAATACATAGCAATAATAAATAACTTATACACAAATGATATCTTTGTATGCTCATTTATTAACGGAACACAAAGCAGCGCGTATTCATATGTTGTCTGAGTAATACAATACATAAATTAGTTCAAATTTATGCTCTGCACACAGTGTAGCACATTTAATTTCAACGGAACAAGCGTCGCCTTCGCGTAATGACTATGGTCACATGTGACCGCCTAGTAATCGGTGGGTGTGGAGGTAACACAGTCCCTATCCTCACTCTGGCAGCGTTCTTAACCTTCGTAAAAAACAACTGCTTGTTCTCCCGAAAAAGAGTAGATCTTTTTGTTTCGATAAGTATTAGTTCGCCGGTTCACTCGATTTACAAAATGTTTAAACTAACAGAACAAAAACACAACTACAAATATACTCACGGATACGTCCGTGTGCTGTCGGGTAGTAATATTCATAAAACTTGACATCTCTCAAATGGACGCACAATGTGTGCATATATCTAAATTGTCAATCAAATTTAATATCAAGATACTCACGGACAGAATGGTCGGGGTTATCCACGTGGGCGTGACACTTGTCAATATTCGCACCCCGAATGTCCATATGGACGCACACTGACCATAAACCCATATTGACGCTGGCGGACTGTCCGGTTACAGATTTGGAGGCAACAAGCCAGTAAGGGATCGCCAGGCCGATGCTGTTGAGCACACACGCGAACAACGAAAGCAAAATAGCAAGCTTGGCATCTATACTGAAAACTAGTCTTTCATGAACAACCGAATGGGTGACATCGGATTCCGGTGCGTAATAAATGATTGCTGCGCCCTTAGAGTATTTAAGTAAGATTATTTAACTTCCTAATCATGTGACTGGTACAATAACAACCATTGTTAACAATCTTAAGGTAAACAATGTTCTTTAGATACAGGTGTATGTCTCACACAATGACTTATGATATTACAACTTCCTGATAACTGGAGAAGTAGTCCAACTTGTTGACGCTCTCAAATATTAAGCTACTTTTCATATGGTATTTTCATTCGTCCGCTGTGTACCACAGGTAGATTTTAATCGATAACGCAGCCTATTACACCGTAATGCCTTTTCCTGATTGGTTGATATTTAAATGTTTCATAACATGGCGAGAGGTCAGTGATTGTATTGCGATTTAAGCAGAAGTTTAACTGAAACAAATTATGCCTTTTAACTTCAATTCGACGATATTTCAGGTAAAAATGGACTTCTTAACTAAAACTTATGAGTTGGTAATGTTATTTTGCAATTTAACGCAAATTGATGAACATTTTAACTTTCTGGTTTCCACCACGTTATTGGTCCTTGGCCAATAAGACGTTCCAAAGAATTTATCCCATATAAAAAGTTTCTCTAAATTCTGTGCACGTCTTAAAAATAAGACTATCTGGAGAAGTTGACAGAAGAAACAAAGCAACATTTGAGTGCGACATCTTTTGTGCCGATAAATACCACTGGTGTCATATTACATATAACAATGTTTTAAATACAAATCCAAAATGAATATTGATTATATTTAAATGTAAAAGCAATCAGTAAGTTATCCTGGTCCTAAATAATCATATACAAACTTGGTACAAGCTAGCATGGTACAAACGATATTGCCATGATTTTCACCAATGTGAAGAAAAGACGTATCGATTGTATTATTGAAGTTATTGAAAATGTAATGACATTATAAACTATTGAAAACCTTCAATTAACCACTTCCCTTTCACTGTAATATTCGCACAAATTATGGTCGAATTTGTCGTGTTCGTTAATATGGTGTTTAAAACTGTAAGAGTTACCTCATCATGCGGGCGCATCTGCTTTAAAGGTGGGTCGGAAAACAGACCATAAATACATTTTACTTAAGTATGTAGCATTGAACGATTATAGTCGGAAAGAACAGATATTTATCTGTAATAAACCTTCAAACCAATCAGATGGAGTTAACGTGTAGGGGTTACAAATAATACTCCTTTTTGTTTTGTTGTTATCACTTATATCAGACCCTAATGGTTACTGTATTCAAAGAGAGACTTACTGCCTCAAAATGATGCACATTCATCGTTTTGGAATACTCGTATAGGTACGACGCAAGCCATTCAAGATGGTAGGTGTTACCAGATTCCGTACACATATGTGGATCATTTTATTTACAAAATAACAACAATAGTGACAGTCTAAGTGTTATAGGACATGATATGTAAAATTGAAAAGAATATCAACACAGTCCTAAATAACACGTCAGCAATCCGCATAGCTTTGTATGTACTTAAGAGTTGCATTAAACGAATCCTATTTTCATACTAAAAGTGGTATACGTTAATATGTTAGTGGTTAACACAGCTTTTGTGTGAGTTAAGTGACAGTTCTGACAATCATATACACCTACAGAGTAATTAAAATACACAGTTTTTATGTGATATGTATTGCTCAGGTAATGCTTGCTTTTCTCAATCACGCCTTAATAGCAAGAATATTGATGATCTCAAAATACGTAACTTAAAACCATTATATTGTGTTGTTTACTTACTATTATTTAACGTCTCAGATTTAGACAGCTTTATATTAGATAATATCAGCATATAAATGATATCTCTGTTCCATTAAACTTATTTATTTTCGATAATTGCGTAATGTCTGTGATTTACCTTTTTATTTGATATATTAGATATATATATACTATGTAGTTAACTTGTTTACATTTTGTCCTACCTTTCCCCGAAAGTCTTGAACAAAATGTAGTAGACATACTTGAAAACGTATTATTTTTCTATTTCTCATAACATGTTACTGCTATTAACATGAATGTGAAAGTCTTGTCACTTTTGCTGTTGGTTTGAATCCATATTTCGGCTTAGGTATGCATCACACAAATTGCCCGTGGTTGAGAAAACAGTTCACTGACTTTAAATGAATGCATATTTTTCAAAACAAAGGAAAACTAGTGATGACAGATTACCTTAAATGACTAAGAACTAAATATGTCTTTCTCAATTTAAATTGCATCAATTATTAATATTTTACCTTAGCTGTAATTGTTATATAAAAAATATTGAATCGTATGATAGGATTTGAACTGCAAACATAAGTGCAACAACTGGTTCTGGAATGATAGTTTGTCAACATCAAACAAGCACAGTGTCTACATGGGAAGTTACTTTAAATTGCATGATGGATTGTTAATACAAGGTAAGCAAATATTCATCTTTCATCTAGCCATGAAGAACAAGTGCATTGTATTTTTGTTACATCTTACGTTTGTAGTTTTTATTTTACGTGTAGATATTATAATCACCTTTTGTCCGCCGTGCCTCATCAATATTTACATTATGGACACTCTAGAGGCAATATGTTTTTCAATCATCAATGAAACTTGGTAAGAGCATTTGCCTCCATGTTATTTCAATCAGTTTCGAAACTCTCTCAAGTGTGGGCAAAATCTAGGACAAAAGGTCAAAGTAAATAAAAGCTTTTGAACACTCTAGAAGTCACAATTCTTTTTTTTATAATGCTATCCCGACCGAGTTCAACAAAGGTTCTGGTCCGTTACAAAATATTGCTATTAAGGGGCGGGCTTATTGCTTATATGGATATGGTAAAAAAATCTAGAGGCTACATTTATTGCCCAATTGTCTGAAAACTTAAACATAACATTTGTATACATAAAATCTTGAGCGAGTTAGAATCTTGGTCATTTTGGGTCAAAAACAAGGTCAATTGGTCAAATAAAAGCAAACCTTCTAAACAACCTGAGGACACACTTATTGCCCAATCGTCTGGAAACTTGGTTATATATTTTTCTTAATAATTTATCGATTTTGATTGAAACTGGGTACTTGTGGTAAAAGACTAGGTCAATAGTTCAAATTAGAAAAAATATTGTGAATACTTGCGGCCATATATATATTGACAAATCTTCATGAAACTTATTAAAAAAAAATTAATACATGAAATATCGGCCGATTTCGTAACTGGTTCATGTAGGGAAACAAACTTGGTCATTATTTCAAATTAAGAAAAAGCTTGTGAACAATCTATGGACAACATTCATTGCCCATTCTTTATGTAACTTAGTCAGAACATTTTTCCCAATGATGTTTATATCTTCTTAACATTGGCCCCATCTCTTTTGGAAGAATATAAAATTTCTATTAGATCGGCAAAAAGCCAATGTTTGTTTGAATGCAGCAACGTGTATATGTTGAAATTAATGGTTTAATGTCGTTAGCAATTTAATTGGATGGACATTTGCTATTCATACACGCAAAAAACATTGATTGGCTTGATCAAAACTCCACCATGTCACAACTTATAAAGGTCCTCACGTTTTCATTGGGTCGGGATTTGTGAATGAATGTATCTTCGCTGAATCGCACTACATTGCCCGATTTTTAAAGTAATGTGAAATATGTTGACAAAGACCCATATGCAACCTACTTACCATGCAGAATTTCCCGTGTGTTTGAAAAAAAGTCCAGTCCTTAGCGCCAAATCGGAGGTAGCATTCGTTCATTTATTTATGCATCTGAAAAAGAGGTGGCACGCGTGATTATCGGCCGTGTCCTTGTGTTCCCGCTTACAACATTGGGACAATGATTACCTCTGCACATTCTGCTGCAAATATACCATTGTTGAAGATTTAATTACAAAATCTTAAATATAAAGACGACAGAACTTCAACTAATTAATACAGATTTCGGCGATTACATGATCATTTCCAGGACAAAAGTATGCGTTTTATTTTCTAAATTGTTGAATTGATTATACATATCTAAATCGTTAACCGTCTTATAATACTCATTTGTTTCTCGTGTACGTAGTATTTATGTGCGTATTAAACAACATTATAGTATTTACATAAATATTTATCATTTATCATAACGTCATTCGGAATAATATTATTGGTATATCGATTATTTTGTGGGTTTTTTAATAATTTTCAAAAATCTCTTTGAGTATTGTTCCGATAGTGAACCTAAACGAACCCCTTCCAGTTGCATATAGCGTGTTCAATGCTTGCGTTAAATGCCAGTATAACTCGCAAAATAACTTGGCTTTGACCTTCATGCATTCATATATGTAAATGTCGCTTTTAATATACATGATTTAACATAGCGCTAGAATGACTATATTTGCTTCTTTAATAGAAGCGTTTTTAAACTATTTTAGCGTACCTCACTCAATAAACAAAAATATCATGAATAAAGTCGAGCACGGACCAAGCCGAATGCAAATATAGGAACCAATCCAAGCTTTTAATTTATGCTAAGGGATTTCGCGAAATCCAGGTTAATGTTGTTGAGCTATATAATTGCGTTTATACATGTATATGGTTGTCCAATATATAGCTAGCGCATTATTTTGCAAACAAATCATGTGGAAGTATTTACTATCACATCAACGGTATTTATGTGCATATTCGAAGTTCATGCCATTCAAAGTCGATATACGGTAATCTACAGTAATTTGTCTCAGAATATATTTCTGCTCTTGAATGATCCTATTGTATTGCCATGTCCGAGTTATCATTAATTTGATTGCCAATTAAAATAACGGACGGTATTCTTGCGATACGAAAACGGGAATTAAAAAAAAACGAATTCAGTGGAACTACTTCAAACCTTAATTAAGTATTACTATCTGATTCTAACCTGGAGTACATGCATATGTTTTTCATGAAGACTTTCCTGAGCTATGTTCTAGACAATTACGTACTACCATTCTACTATCTTTGAATTCAAGACAGATATAGTACCTTTTGAAAATCTTCCGATCTACAATCTGCTTTTGAATATGCGACGTTTTAATTAAATGACAGGTGAACGTTTAGAACGCTTGTAATAATAATATTTTGTATATTGTTGCAAATGTAGACATGAAAAAAGGCAATTTGTCTTAAAGAAATACACTCGTTATTAAGCTGCTGCTTTACAGATGTTAGGGCGAAACCACTTGTTTGCAATCTCAAGCAAACATAACTCATCGATTAAGTCAGTAAACAAACATTAGTATATTTGGGGAAAGACAATGAAATTTTGGTATGTGATAAATATTATTAAGACCGTTCATGCATAATCGATTTTGGATGTAAACATAGAATAATAACGTAACGATTAATGTTAATAAGCGTTTTAATTGATCGATTTCAACTCGGTACTCATATCGAAACTTTAACTGCCAATATCTTATCATAGTTTGCATTTTAATTTAAGTGTTGAAGTGTTGCAAATTTACATGAAATAACTTCTAAATAGATGTGTCAATTATAATAAAAGAAATCTAAATGCTTGACTAAAAATCGATATAGAAATTTCTGCAAAACAGAAAATAATCAAAGGCTCTCCAAAACGAATGTTTACAATGACATTGAACATTCTTATACATCGATCAATAAACAAATATAAATAAAGTTGAATAGAATTGTCCATGAATAACCAAAACTGTGTATATACTGTTTAAAAGTGAACATCGCGTAATGTCAGTGATTTTCAAGCAAACTGCTTGTGCTGCGGCGGCGTTTCTTTTGTAGCCAACAAGTAAAGCACCCCGCTGACCAGACTCAATACTCCGGCTATGATACACAAGGCGAACCCAGCGTGCTCGTGTAAGTCATTGCCCGTTATGGACACGAGTTTCTTGAAGTCGCTGTTAGTTGCGAACAATATGCACCCCACCAACGCAAGAATACCTGCAACACATGCGTCATCATAAACAGCAGGTGAATGATTATCCTCATCAGCATCACCGAAACTCACTAGGCTCTTTTCACAAACATGATTTGAAGAAATTTAATACTTTACTTTTATTTTGCTATTTTTCGTAACCGTTTTAATGTGGGTCAACATTAAATTCAACTATAATTATTTCAATCATAATTACGGTTTCAAATGCCATTATAATATATGAGACTCAAATATAAATGATGTAAGAGGATTTTTATACAGCTGCATTTTTTTTAAAGTAAATAAATTGACAATATATTCGAATTATAATGGCATTGTGTACATCCAGCTAACTTTGATAAATATGCATTACTTTGTAATATGCTCGGCCGATTTACTTATAAAGCGATCTGCGCTAAGCGCAGTGTTTTGTTACCGACGCTAAACAGGTTAAGCTCGCCGATGAGAAATGGTTAAAATAATCGCCACTATTAGACTGATTAACTTTTTACAACGTCTAACAAAAACAAACCAACACAAAACACGAACTACCAATACCTGCGATGATACATTTGACTCCTGATGGTTTCGTGTAGAGGACTGTCGGCATGTGCAAGACCGTTTTAAGGATCCCCCATATTGTGGAGGTGCACATCAGCAAAGATGCCAATATCTCCATGTACCTCGCCTCCAGAATGACCGTTGCTGAAACACAAAAGTGATACCTGGTTACTGTTATATACAGCCATTGATTTACACGGCTCAAATCCAGAATGACCTTAACTGGAAAGCTGCGGTGATGGAAGGTTAAGCTAAAGTTCATGGTTCATTGTCACCTTGAAGTTTTGTGTTGATGTTTACAAAAAGCATACTAATACATGGCTTATTAGATAAAAAAACAACTCTTAATTACAACTTCGTCAGCCAAGATGAAACTCTTATATTCTGCACAAATACTGATACTCTTAATAGCAATTGTCATTGCCTCATTGGCATACAATTTCGTTTTTACAAAACTTAACATTAAATAATATTTCACCATTTACAATGAATAGTTGAGTATAATGTCATGCCTATCGATACAAATTTGACTAAGTCAATAATATAAAACAGTTTAATATCCAATCTCACCATAAAAAACAGTATATCTATGTTGTCTGAAAGAAAGTGTCGACCATTTATCTTCCCGAATCGAATGACCCCGTGAATAAATCTAGAATGTGATGGCTGCTTGGTCCGATAATAACTTATATCAGAACACGACAATATAATATGCAAAATTTGAAAGGCTCATACCGCAAGGAGATATTGAAAAAAGTTTAATACCAAAAAGACATTTGTGACTATTTAAAGAATGCGACATCTTATACTTTTAAAACTTGGCAACTGGACTTTAAAAAAAACGGCATGCCTTGGTTTAACAAACTGATAAATGATGTGAAATTTATTTGTATTTGGTTATTTGTATGTATCACTCTTAAACACGAGTTACTTTGATATGAGGAGTTGAGTTGGGATGGTATTGATAACGGCCTTTCACCGATAAAAGCGGGGCAGATACAATTTCAGAAAACGACCAATATAGTGTCTGAAACGTTTCAAAACAAAATAGCACAGGATTGGTCATTGATTTCTAAATTTATAAATCGGATGTTATGAATATTTCACGCCCTCCATTTCTGAAAACGGCATTCATTGTTTGAAAATTTGACACGGTAGACGAATCTAATTGTTTATATGCAATATTATTCAAGCAAATTAAAGGGAATTGTTTTTAACACAAATTCCTATTTATTTTAATTGTTATCTGAAGTTAAAATAAACTTTTACGACAGCATAAACCAAGGTAACTTCAAACAAAACTGGTCTTGTTTTTTTTTTAACAAAAATAGGTGTATACTATTTTGAAAGAAATATGTGCAATACGTATTGTTTTATACATTTTGATGTGATAGAAATATGGTTCACTTGTTTTATTCAAAGAAACTTACTAATTGTAGTTATACTCGACGAGAATGATTAATAAAAGTAATAACAAATTGAGATACTAAGAAAATAAAGACGTATGTATATAAGCTTGTTTATTAATGAATGAAAAACAAAGCAGATGTTGTTGCTGTATTTCTGTTTAAAATATGTGATTATACAATTTTATAAGTTTAAAGAATGCTATGCACAAGGTGTGGTTAATTTAAATTAAACGGAACCAACGTCGTTGTCGCATAGTGGATTTGGTGTCCGAATGGCGATTGAGTAGTCCTTGGTCCGATCCATATATTGGCAGCGATCGCAATCTCATCCAACAAACAAATGACTTGCTCTTCCCCGGCAACTTACTCAAAAGTATTTAAATAAGCAAAAGGCTATCAATTTGATCAAGTTAGAATATATAGGGTTTTAATTGAATATAATTAGTAAGCATATACTCACGAACTGAACTGGTATATCCATCATCGTAGGCAGCACATTGGTCAACGGTCTGGCCCAGAATTGTTGAATGGACGCACACTGACCACAGGCCCATATTGACGCTGGCTGACTCACCGGCTTCAGATTTCGAGGCAGCAAGCCAGTAAGGAATGGCCAGACCGATGATATTGAGCACACAAGCGATGGCGGACAGCAAAATAGCAAGTTTGGCATCCATTGTGAAAATTATACTTTTATGAACAACCGCACGTGGTGAGTTAGAACACTAAAGCGTTATACCCGTTTCATGTGTCAGTATGGTATATAAGTAAGGTTTGCTATCAATGTCCAATCCTCTGATTGATAAAACTACGACAAATGCAACAATCCTAATGATTAATACGTACTTAAGATATAGCTTTAGACATCACCTGATAACTGAATTCTTATGGATACAAAAGTCGTATTATTATAAAGTATGATCCATTATATGTAGAATAGGAAATAGAAATAATATAAGACTGAACAACAACTACGTGAAAATAGACAAGGACGTTTCGGTATATTAACGGAGAGTTATTATTAAGCCGTTTATGCTAAATTCGATTCCTATGCATTAAAAGGTGAAATTATACGAATTTTAACAATATATGTTAATTAACGTTATTTATTTATCGATATTAAATCTATCAACATAAAGCAACCCTAGACATTCTGCCTATAACTCATATTATTTTTCATTTCCAGTTTAGTGTTTTGCGAATATATGAACCTGCACGGATAAAAAACAATAAATAAATTTACAAATTATGATTAATTAACATACATGCTTGATTAAAAAAACTACAAAATCGAAAGTGAATTTTCCGTAACAAAACTGTATATACAAAGGCTCTCCAGAAAGTATGTTAACAACGACATTTGACATTCTTATACAGAGCGTAATAATAAATGCTTTATCGAGAAAAGGCCGATCCTTATTACAACTTCATCAGTCAAGATGAAGCTCAGAGATTGTGAACAAACACTTATAATCTGGTTTGCCATTGTGATTGACGTTAACTTTCGTTCGACAAATGTGATAAGACAATCCTTTAAAGTAACCTTATTGACGATTGACCTTTCACAATAAATACTGTATCATAAAGCCATTTCGACCTATTTAAATTTGACTTGGCCAATAATCCAAATTAGCTGGATATCAAATCACTTCACAAACATTACTACATCATTCTAGCCCCTGAGTCCGGGGAAAGCATTTTTCATAGGCTTTTCTCATCAAGGTGACGAAATTAATTTCTGTGTGTGTCTGTGTGTGTCTAACGCGGTTGTGTTTCGATAAAAACTTTATATTTAGTATTTGCTTCGACTCCAATTGTCCTTTATTTAAGTTCAATTAGTTAAAGTACATCAAATCATGAACATACAATATGCATTATTTGAAACCTAGTTGATACCGCTATGCGATATCTAACTAGGTTGATATATTTATCATAAAGGCTCTTGTGAAGATGTAAAGAACGCGACATCTTAAACTGTTAAAACCTTGCAACTGGACCTTTTAAAACGACATGCCTTTGTTATACACATTGACACAGTGTAATATATCTGTATTGGGTTATTTGTATGTATGACAATGCATTGTCCAAGCACATTATCTGATGAATGGTGTTCTCGAACATAAATATTAAAAACGAGTTACTTTGATATAAGCAGTTGAAACGGACTGGTATTGGTAATGACGTTCATCCGAAAAAAGGTGTAAATACAATTTCAGAAAATGACAAATACAGTTTCTAAAATTGTGTATGTATGACAATGCATTGTCCAAGCACATTATCTGATGAATGGTGTTCTCGAACATAAAAAACACGAGTTATTTGATATAAACAGTTGAATCGGACTGTTATTGATAATGACGTTTATCCGAAATAAGGTGCAAATACAATTTCAGAAAATGACAAATACAGTTTCTAAAAATGACATGCCTTATTTAAAAAAAAATCACATGACTCGGTCATTCATTTTTAAAATGTATGATAAAGGTATTATGAATATTTCAAGCCAATCGAATGCATTTTCTGAAAACGGCACACATTGTTTTAACGGATTGTTGAAATTGATATAAAATTTTCTTCAACCACATATTCAGAAGAATAATTTTGTAAAAGCATTTTCCTATTCATGTTAATTGTAATCAGAAGTTCAAATCAACGGCTACGATAACATAAACCGAATTTACTGCTAACAAAACAAGATTTGTTTTATAAAAATAGCTGTTCATGTCATTTAATTGTAATCAAATAGTGTTGCGTAATATACTTTAAAGTGATAGAAAAGTGAGAAATATGCTTAACCTGTTTTCTTTCATGTATCAAAATAATTGTTTTTATAGTAGACGATAATGATTAATAATGGCAATAACAAATAGTAATAATATGTAAATAATGACTTTTTTTATATGCTCGTTTATTAATTATTGAGTGAAAAGCAAAGCAGTTATATTGATATTTCTTGTATTTCTGTTCAAAATGTGTCATATTTTGTCTCAGTAATACAATTAATTTTCTTAGTTTAAAAAATGCTATGAACATTGTGTTGTGCCGCTTACAAAATGTGAACTGCTATATTCAAATTCCCGGGTCATTTTCTCAGCCATTCATTCAGTCTGTGACTATTTATCGCGGGAAAGCACGTAGAATTTAAGTTTTAATGACATAATTTTTTATTAAAATGTTAAAATAAATTGACTTATGCTAATGAATGATATTAAGTAATATAATAAATTTTCTACCATATTAAGTCGTACGTGTGGTTGTTAACAAATCTATAAAAACCGTTTGCGATTATCATAAAGAACAACAATAATACATATAATTAATTCGAAAAATGCTTTTAAATATCGGCTTTTCAGTGGTTATAATTTATGATGAAATACCCTCTTACTATCAGCTTTAATATTCGGAATATTTCTCCATGATAATCAGACCTTCGTGTAATTAGCTAAATCAAAAGCAACTTGGTAGCATCCAAGGTGAAATACTCTATGACAATCGAACAAAACTCTGCATAAATTGTTCTATGAAATTACATGTTATCACATTTTATTTCTTACATAAAGGAAAACAGTTATTCAAACACAAACTGATGGTGTGATAAGTAAATCCCACACAGTTACAGGCATTTCATAGATTATCTTCATATTTCGTTGTGATGAAACAATATTTATTTATATTTTTATTTTTCAGTGTTAAACATGTTACAACGCATCCAACGTACATATCGTGTTCAGTGAGATGGGAGGAAATCCAGTTTAGGGGTTTGGCTAAATAATGATCAAATTGTCTACCTCTATCGGATACAACAGACATGTCAAGTACGACGAGAATTGAAACATTGATTTTAAATAAAAATGTCAGAATTTGATCTTAACCTTAAGTAAAGCCGTTTCTGGTAAATGTAGATAGTTTTTGTTAAGACTGTTTTGTATCAAATCATCATCTAGACGACTGCTAACAGCGCTTTCTACAATCTTGTAATTTAAGACAGATTTTATAAACGTTTGCTAACAATGGCATTTAACATTCGTATACATTGATAAATCGCATTTTCTCTGGATAAACACAAGTTATACTGTTCAAAGTACAAATAGCGCTCTGGCACTAGAATTCAAGTGTACTGTGTGTACGCGTGTCCTTTCGAGCCAAAATATATAACACTCCGCTACCCATGCTCAACGCTGCGGCTACGATACACAAGGCGAACCCCGTGTGCTCGTGAACGTCAGTGCCCGCTGTGGTCACGCGCGCCTTCAGCATCTTGATGTCGCTGTTAGTCGCGAACACTATGCACCCGACCACCGCCAAAATACCTGCAACACATGCAGCGTCATCATTAGTATCAGACAAAAGCTACAACAAAAACGTACTCATCCTTATCATTATCCTCAACCGCAACCTTATCAACACCATCGCAAGCATCATCATCGTCATCCTCATCATATCTTTAATCACTAGACTCTTTTCACTAACATAGCTCCCGGCTGGTTTTTCTTAGTTGACTATCTATGTTATCGTTTAAATGTTTGGAAAACCTCGCTGTCTTGCGGACACTTTCGGAATACATTTATTCGTTTGATGTGTTATATGATTTAACGTTATTAGCAACATCGCCATTAAGTTGACCTGTACGCACGTGGCAGGTACATTTTCTTACGAAACGGGTGTATGTGCCTTGCGTTCTTAAAACCATGCTTATAGGAATAGACATAACACATTCAACAAATACATTGCGCTCTAAAAACATGTATTAGTATTAATTCGCTATATTCTCAAGAACTCGATTACAAGTTAACGAGAAATCCATTAATACTGGCTGCATATACAATTGTTGGTGATCATAACTTTAACAGGGTGCAGGATCAAAGGGGTCCACATAGGGCTTACACACGGTCTCGACAGAATGTAAACACATTCTTTTTGCAAATATCTCAAGTTATTGAAATACATGTGCAAAGTCTTTACAGACTTAAAAGACAGTTTTGCTTGCAGTTTTCGCCGGTATCTTAAGATTTAAGAATAAATTCTTGAATACTTCTGAAATCGGTGACAAATGTTACGTTCCGTGCAGCATAAAATTAAACATGCATGCTGTACACATCGACTTTTTGACAAAAAGCACGTGCTTATTTAATAAAGTAATTATGATGTATTGCATATTGCCATAAGCAGCATAAACTGTCTTTTATGCACTAGTTGAAACTCGTAAAATTAATGTTTTTAAAAAGTTATTTGAAAACAAAGCACCACTTACCGATGTGTTTACATCCCTAACGTTTAATGGTGAATCCCAAAAAGGCACGTGATCCTGCACACTGTTAAATGGTTTTCAACCATTAAATTCGCATTCATTTTGTTTCGAATAGGATAGGATAGCTCGAACATTCCACCTATGTTAAAATACATCATTTAGTCGTAAAGTGAAACGGATATTTGTTTTGAATTTTATAGCGCAATCGGCATTGCTCGGGTATTATCGTACAACAGGACCGATTATACACCATTCTTTAGTAATTTATTATAAAAATAAGGGGATTTGTATAACGCGGGATTTTTTAAAGTAAATGTTATTAGCATTGTTTAAATTGCACTGAATGAGATACACTTATCTAGCTTAAGACATGTGTATGTTTGTATCATATGATCAGGCGATTTGCCTTAAATGCGATCTGCGTCAGACGCAGAGGGTTGTGCCCAACGCGTACCGATCGGAAATGTGCGTTGGTACAATAAACAGCACGGTTTGCCAAAAATACGGTTTACAACGTCTGAACAAAATCAGTTAAACGAACACTACCTGCTATGACACATATGGCTCCTGATGGTTTCGTGTAGATGACTGTAGGTGTGGGCAAGACCGTCTTGATGACCCCAAAGATTGCGGAGCCGCACATCAAGATAGATGCCACGATCTGAATGCACCTTGCCTCATATAAGACCGTTGCTGAAACATAAAAGTGATAACTTGTTACTGTTATAAAGAGCAATTGGTTTGTCATACCTGGTTAGTGTTCAAAACAGCAATGGTTTTCATGGCGCACTTTAAGAATAACAGTAGCTGAACAAACAACGGTTATTGCAGGTAAAGCTAATGGCATTGGTGAATGTCACCTTTATGTTCTTTTGTTGTCGATTTATTTTAATTGCGTAATAATAAATGACAGCTATTCCTTATTACAACTTCATCAGAAAAGATGAAACTCAAATATTTTGCAGAAATACTTATTACTGGAGGCCAATTTCATAGTCATTAACATTCGTTTCATAAATGTAAAAATGAAATAAATATCGAAACATTAAATAATAATCGGCCAGTTACAATGAAGCAGTTGGTATAAAGCAATTTCGATCTATTTACATTTAAAGCCACACACCTTATTTGACATAGTAAATTTAAGTATACATAAGAAACATATTTAATATATGCCAATTAAAATATATCTGGTGGTTAAAAGGTAAAAATCCGTCTTTTTTTGCGCTTTTAAACTTAAAAATAATCGCGTTTGTCAAAATGGACGTATACGTCTAGAAATCCTACTTTCGGTTTTAAAAGCGGTACCGTTTGAAAAATAATAAATTACTTGCTAACTAGGCTAAATATAAAATTGTATCTATGCCAATTAGAATTTATCTGGGGGTTACAGGGTAGAAATCCGTCTTTTTGCGCTTTAAAACTTTAAAATAATCGCGTTTGTCGAAATGGACGTATAGAAATCCTAATTTTGGTTTGAAAAGCGGTACCGTTTGAAAAATAATAAATTTCTTGCTAACTTGGCTATAGATTTTATGACAATTGTGCACACTTTCAAATTGCATCTTTATGTCTTGATTAACATGTACTTCATTTCAAGGTGTGTGGCTTTAACTTAATCATTGCCCGATTATAGTCTGATATCAAATCGGTCCACGCAAATAATGTTACCTTTCTTATCTATGAGCGAACGATTCAGAATCCACAATATGATGTGGGCTTGGTAACTTTAAATTTAGTATTGTTTCGACTTCAAGTTTCGATTATTAAAATTTAATATCGGCTTCCTAATACAAGCCCATATCAGTGCATGACACCACATTGTGAACTATTTGAAAACTAGTTGATACCACAATGAGATATTGAACTACATGTATGTTGATATTTATCACATACTATTTCGTAAAGATGTAAAGAACGTGGCATCTTGGAATTCTAAAACTTGACATCTGAACTTTTTAAAACCGATATGCCTTTGTTGAACAAACTGAACAGGATTTGCAATTGACTTTTATTATATTATGTGTATTAATCCTTCTGTATTGTCCAAGTATAATATATGATAAATGGGGGTTCTTGCACATAAATACATACCATTTATTGATATGAGAAGTGAATTGGGCTTGTATTGATAAACGTTTTTAACCAAACTTTACTATGCAGATAACTTTTCAGAAAATGACAAATACAGTTTCTGAAAATGACGAGCATTAGTTGCCTAAATGCAGTAGAGGTAATTCATTTTCTTTAAAATTAGGGTACTATGTACAGTTCACATTTAAGGAATGTTGCTTTAACAAAATTATAATCGAAGTTGACCTATATATGACAAATTTACCTACGTTGATTTTGACAAATACTTTTTCTGAAAACGGCATGTATTGTTTGAATCTTGTAGATGCAACAGTAGATGCAACAGAAGATGCAACTGAATTTTGATTGGATTTGGCGAATTGATATTCTGTATGCTTTGATAACAAATTCAAAGGATTGGGTTCTTAAACACATAGTCTTACTTATGTCAACTGGTATCTAAATTTAAATCAACGAATTCGACAAAAAAATCATAAACCTAGGTTACTGTAAACACAACTATGTACCTATTTTTTTCATAAAAATACATTTATTTTAATAAAAAGCATGTTAAATGAGGTTTGCGTTATAAATTAAGATGTGATAAAATATTCTTAACTTGTATCTAAAATCTAACACCATATTTTAATTCATATAGACGAGGTTGATTTATTATGGAAATAATAAATAGTGATAGTGTATATTGATATAGGTATACATGCTCGTTTATAAACGAATTAAAAGAAATACAGTCGAATTGTTATGTTAATGTCCAAAATATGTAATATATTGTTGGGGTAATACATTAATTTGTTTAGTCCAAAAACTTGCTATGCACACAGTGTTGTGTTTATTTAAAGTCGGCATAGCTGTCGCGTAGTGTAAATGATATCCAACTGGAGATCGAGTGGTCCTGGGTCCGATCACCAATCTGACAGCGTTTTAATTTTCTCAAAAACACGAATAGTTCTTCTTCTCCGAAAACTGACTCAAACATGTTTCGATGAGCATAAAGCTAGCAGTATAAGCGAGTTTTTCTATACAGAGTTTCACTAAATAACATTAACCATTAAGATACTCACGGACAGAACTGTCCTTCCCAAACTCATCCTTGTCATCGTAGGCAAAACACTTGTCAACGGTCATGCCCTGAAGATCCACATGGACGCACATCGACCATAGGCCCATATTGACGCTGGCTGATCGACCGGCTTGTGATATCGAGGCAGCAAGCCAGTACGGAATGGCCAGGCCGATAATATTGAGTACACAGGCGATTGCCGAGAGCAAAATAGCAAGTTTGGCATCCATAGTGAAAAAAAGACTTTCATGAACAACCGCAAGTGTCGACTCTGAACACGGTCGGGTTATTTAGGTGTCATGCGCTCGAGCAGTATACAAGCAGATTTTGTTATCAATGTCCATTTATGTTATTGCTAAAATTACGACAAATGAAATATATAAATGAGGGATAAAATGTCCTTAAGATCCAGCTATACAAATCACCTGATAACGACAACAAAAGTCGCATTGTATCGACTTGAGAACCCATCATGCTTTGAATTGAAATACAAATAATACAGGACTAAACGACTCTTTGATGAAAGTTCTGCTGAAAAATAGACAAGGGCTGTTCGGTATTGTATTGGATAATTATTATGTAAGCCGTGTATTAAACAATTTGTGTTGACCCATTCAGCCATACTTCGTATTTATGCGCTAAATTAAGCTTAAACGGAGTTTCTAACGTCGTGTATATGCGTCCAAAAATCTGCAGTGTGAATTTGTAGAGTCTTTGGATGTAGCTCGGAATGCCTAGTGACGTAAAAATACGTCTATTTAAATTTGTGTATAAAAAAGAGTTTTTAATTTGCAGTCCGTTTTGCAAACTATGAAATTTCTCGCTACAAATAATTTGGAAATTTGGAAATTGATTTTGCTTAGCTTCTTCTGGTCAAAACATGTGAAAATAAGACGAAAATATAAATGCATTTCGAATCCTGGTTACTTTTGTTTTTTATTATTTTGTAAATAAGGTTAGTTATTTTCTTTTTTATTTTATAAATTTCTTATATTAACTTTTTTTTATATATCCTCAGGTTTTGTTTGATTTGTTTGTTTATTTTATGAAATTTATTTTCAATTGAACCATTAATACGCTTACCTTCTATTTATTATAGATCGTATCATATGGTTGTTCAAATGTCTTAAACTAATTAATTGTGATTTGTTTTAAAACAGTCTCATATGATCTGTTAAATTATTCAATGTTTTTTTATAAATGTTTACAGTTTACTATTTTTAAAATGTTTATATTTTAATAATTATGGTATTGGATACATTTGTTTTGGGAAATACGCAATGCGTTTTGTTTTGATTTCATTAGTTAGTTGAATACAATATCACACCCACCCATAAATCTCCTGTAGCCTCAGGTTCTATGGTGGTTGTGAATTGCTGATCGACATTCATCATCAGCATGGAGTCCCTCCGTCGTCAATGTTTCGCCCCTGAACCATGGACATCTCGGGAGGGTGGGGCCACCGTAGCTTCGGTGTGAATGTCGATAGCTCTACTTCTTTCAAGCTGCATCATCTCGCCTCAGCCACAATCAGCTGGACGACCGCTCTGCAGCTTGGCTTAGTTTTCGGATAGTCCGCCGTCTATCCCTGCCAGTTGACCCAACACGTATTGTGCGCAGAACCCTCTATCGCCTACTTCTATGGGGAACAACCAAGTACGCCAACCTCTTTGGCTGCAAGCTTCTAGCAGCTCTGGGACCTTTTCCTCTCGTAGGCCTTCTCGCATCTGGTTTCCCAAGGTACAGTAAATTCGATCACGATGAGTCGTTTCCCCGCCTCTGACCACAGCACGATGTCGGGCCTGAATTGTGTATGCACAATACTTGGGAAGACCATCTTGTTGTTAAGGTCAACCTTCATGCTCCATCCGGTTGCGCCGTTTAAGGATTGTGGTTTTCTGTGTCGGCTCTCTCTGTGCAGTTTCACCCGGCTTCACGAAGATGATCATCCGTTGTCAGCCACCTCTCTGAGAACGTTGTTGTGGCGCCATCTGTGTCTTCCTTGTGACAGAGCTGTAGGGCAGCAAGAAAGAATATGTTCTAGAGTGCCGGGACGGTCACACAGTTGGCATTTAGTCCCCAACGGCAGAGGTTTGCGGGTAATGGTAGGAGGTAATGGACTGACCTAAGGAGAAAGGAGAGTGTGATGGAGTCATACTTCCAGATGTCGTCCCAGATCAATTTTCTGTCAATTGTATTCCATGTTGTCCATGCTCCAGGTGTTCCCATTTCTACCGCTCTAGCTTGTCTCGTGTTTTCTTCGGACCTCCTGACTTCTGCCTGGATCATGGCGCGCCTCTCTTTCTTGTCTGCTCGGCTCAACAGAAGGGTTTTTGTCGCGCCAAACCCCTGGCGTCCGACAGCAGTCAACCTTACAACGTCTCTGTGCTTGAGCGAATCCTCAGCTTGGCTGACGGTCTCTGTGGTCGACAATTTCCTGCTGGTGCGGGTAACGATGCCTGCTTCTATTATCTGCTCTTATAAGTAATGCAAATTATGAAATTTCATATGTAATTATATTCATTTTCTTAATTGGCAATAACATATGAAAATGTCAAACACGTGTCAAATAATCTGTCAACGGAGTAACAATACAATACCTAATCACCCTATCCTATTTTACACTACGAACAATAAACATATAATCTGTAAGGCATTCAGAACTAAACAGGGTTCTGAGTATCTAGGGGTAGATAAGGATATCACTGATTGTCAAGGGTTGTCTAGAGATAAGGCTGTAATATGGTATGAGTTAATTAATGTTTTTTTCTTAATCGATATCGAATCGATCAACATATGGCAGGCAAACAAATTCTGCCTATAACTCATCATTCATTTTCTTTTTAGTGTTATTGATTTTTTTTTTATTTTTTATTTTAAATACTCGTACATAAACGGCTAACTAAATTGACAAAAGATCTGTAAATAATGATTAAAGAACACAATTGCTTTACTAAACAATCAAAAGAAATTTCTGCAACAAAGTGATTATACAAAGATGTCGAGAACGTTTGTAAACAATGACATTGGGCATTATTATACATCGATCAACCAACAAATTAAGTTGAATCGTTTTTTCTATGGATAAATTAAAATATGTATAATGTTTAAAAGCACAAATAGAACAATGTCACTTGTTTTCAATCGTGTACGGCGTTTCTTTTTTAGGCAACATATATAACACCCCGCCACTCCGGCTATGATACACAAGGCGAACCCCGTGTGATAGTGGTATTCAGTGCCCGCTGTGGTCACGTCCGTCTTGATGTCGCTGTTATTTGCGAACACTATGCATCCCACCAAAGCTAGAATACCTGAAACACCATCATGATCAGTAGTTTAACAGCAGCAGTAGCAACAACAACATCATCATGCTAATCATTATCAGTTCCATCGTCATCATTAACATCATCATCATCTAATGATCAGCAACATCATCATCATCATCTTGGCTTCAGTCAATGCAAAAAAACAATACCTGCTATGATACACATGACCCCTGATGGTTTGGTGCTCATGATTGGAGGTTTAAATCCCCAAAGTATGGCTGCGAACAGCAGGACGGAGGCCGCGATCTCCATTTTTTTTCGCTTGCGGAATGGCATTAGCTGAAAGTAAACTCGGTTACTGTTATATACAACGATGGCTTTGCGAGAATCAATTCCTGAGCGACCGTGGCTTAAACATGACATTTACTGCAGGTTTGGCTAAAGGGCATGGGTGTCCTTATTCAATGCCATTATTAATGCTCTTTTAGCTCTTTATGTTAAGAGTAATCTTCCTAAGTCGTATCGGATATAATCAGCTGATAAAAATAATCTAATGATGTGATTAACGTGGAGTCAAACATTGTTTTAAACAGTCATTATCTGGTTGGTTATTCCTTTTAAGTTATTTGAATTGTTTAGCCGGATATAAATGTCACCTCACATACATTAGGGGCTCGTCCATGCGGTGAATATGCACACCTGCGCCGGATAGACGATCCTTAAAACGGTACATACAAATATCAAGTGTAAGTGCGAATCTCAGTGCCACATGATTCTCATTGACAACAACACTTTCTAGATAAATAGTATTTAACAAAAACCCAAGGTAAATTTGAAGGACAAGGTTAAATATTTTATTTTGTTTATAGAAGTCTTTTTTATAAATGAAAAGTCTGTAAAACCGATTGGCGTATCATTTTTGTATAATGTACATATGGTAAACACGTTTGTAGTATATATCAAAATCAATAATAAGTAGTTACAAAGAGTCTTTTATCTTATTTACTGTGATTGGGGGAAATCATACCATTCCGTTCGATCTTCCTTCAATGGGTGGAGGGTGTCACTTAAGTATGAGCAATTATCTAAGTAAACAATTATTGAGAAAACACAATCAATACAACACTCGAATCAAATGTTTCTTGGCATTTTGCCCTGAAGTGAAACGCTCCACAAAACGAGCTATTAAAACTATGTTTGTCTTGGATCTAGTGCAAAGTTGTTATCACTTGCGTTAACTTACAGCGAAGTTTAATAGTGTTATTTGGCAGTGGGCTAAATAAATGTAAGCCCTTGCTTGACAACCAAATATTCTGGAAGGTATTTGAAAAAAAAATCTCCTGACAGTAATGCAATGTCTTAACATTAAATTAAAAAAAATACAAATTTGGGACAATGACTGTTTGAATACCCCAAAGGAAATAAATATTAAACTCGAGGTTAGTTCATTTTGATCTAAATTTTATAAAAACGAATAGAAATATGATAATTTCAGGAAAAAAGAAACGAAGTGGAATTTTGGTTTCATCAACTGGTAACCATTTTTATCACTACGGGGTAGTTCCTGTGGAGCATGAAACACATTTTCCAACGATAGTCCTCAGGAAAAAAATAACATGACGAAACAAAAACACAAATAAATAAAACTTGGGTCACCGCTTCTGAACGGATCGAACTTCTTTTTTGTATTAAATTATTTGATTAATGTTTGTATAAAGTGCAATAATGAAAAAAAATAATCCAGTTTTTCATTGCCATAGTCCCTAAATAGATGGCAAATAATTGGAAGGGTCGTCTTCTTATGTTGTTAAAACTTGTGACCCAGCCCTTTTGCCTTTTTCATTACATTTGATAACATCGATTTCTAGTATATCTACTCTATGCACTATGTACCATATGTATATGTGTATAAATGCATCTATGAAAGAAAATGCAATACAATATTTTAAAGTTAATCAATTGTCATTTTAATTATGAAGAAAAACAAGTGTACATATATTATAATAGGTTCTCTAAATAGTAATTTTTTTATAACTTTGTATGTGATAATAATGTGATTTACTAGATTAAATCATCCCATATAGTTTAAAATAATAAACCGTTACATGTATAACAATCTTATGTGTATTCATTTTTCTCATGATATACACAATTTGTTGTAAATTAGCATTTAACGGAGCTAATGTACCGGACGCCTGGTGGATATACTGTACGCGTTGAGATCGGATGATCCAAGGTTCGATTGCATCTCTGACAGCGTACTTAATATATTCAAATAATACCAAGTGCTTGCTCTCTCCACAAAATGATATCAAGGATTCAAGTTAGTTTTAACAAGCCTTGGGCTACCGTTGTAATATATTAATCTATTAAAACATATACAGCTTTAAACTAACTGAACAAAGGGTACTTATGGACAGTCGGTATCTTCGGGTCATCATAGGCAAGACATTTATCAACTCTCTGTCCCGCAATGTAACTATGGGCGCAATCTACCAAAGGCCCATATTGGCGTTGGTTGACGCATCGTCGTAAGATACCGAATATACAAGCCAGTACGGAATCGCCAGACCTATGATGTTGAGCGCACACGCGACCAACGACAGCACCACAGCAAGCTTGGCATCCATAGTGATAACAAGACTTTCATGACTTCGCAAACGAGCGGTTTTGAGTACTTGCGTTGCATATTTGCCTTTCTGCAACTGATAACATCACGACAACTGTAGTATACAAAAGGTTGAGTATTGGAGTGACATTTAAAAGCATTGTTCGAGGTTTGACAAAATGATAATTGATAAGAAATAGATTCTAAAAAACAAAACAAAAATAATGATCATAAAAGCGAAATAACAATCATTACTAAGTAAACTGTTAACACGATCGGTTAATTAATGCAAACTCATCAATCGCTTTCGGTAAAGTTATATTTTATTTGTTACAAACGCATTGTTTTCGTGTTTTATTCATGTTACAACAATTCATTTCCATTGAAAGAATTCACGAAACGAAAAGCGAGATTATAAGGTATAAGTAGCGAAATAATATAAAAGCATCAACACCATCATATGTTTTTTATGCAAACCTTTACTTTTAGCGATTTGAAATGGTTAAATAATTAAATATTTTGATTAAATAGATAAAATAAAATAAACCTTTTTAACGAGAAGTCGAAGCAAAATGTAGTTTCTAAATGAAATGATCCGAATTAGTATAATTCCGTTTTAAACGTTTTTCTTTTCACATTGTAACTATGCATTGGTTAAAATTTGCGTTTCATCACTCTAAGATAATATATTATGCAAACGATTTTTTATGTGTAAGAAAATTCATGGCAACTTGCTGTAATGACTGAACCGGATATCAGCAATGTCACATCGTATCTGATTGAACAATTATTTTTAGACCATTTATGCCAAATTTGATTCCTATCGCTTGTTGAAACATAAGAAAACAACATTGTTAACAAAGTCTGTGAATTAGTTCATATGGCTATACATATAGCAAACCTACACAAACTACGTATAACTCATCATTAGTTATCTTTTTAATTTTAAAAATGAAAACATAAATATCCGTAACAAAAGTGAATATTCAAAGGCTTTCGAAAACGTATATTAACAATAACATTGACAAATCTAATACATTGATCTACCAAAAACCAAATATTGTTTGTTATAAAACGATGTGTACTATTAAAAGGTAAAAATAGAACAATGTCCCGAGTTTTATAGTGTGTACGGCATGTCCTTGTTGGCCAACATGTATAGCAACCCGCTGGCCAGGCTGAAGACTCCTGCTACGATACACAAGGCGAACCCCGCGTGATAGTGGTAGTCTGTGCCGGCGACGGTCACTAGCGTCTTAACGTCGCTGTTAGTTGCGAACAATGTGCACCCGACCAGCGCCAGAATACCTGAAACACATGCGTCCGCATACTCAAGGCAGCAGTAGCAACAAAAGCATCGTTATAGTTGGTCGTTTTATACCATTCATTAGCATTTCTACATAATAGATGCAGGACGATCATCTTTGATAAGAAGTACATGTAGTTGATGTTATTTTCTCAAATCTTGAAAACAAAAAGGATTTTAGTCGATATTAGTACTCATTTTTGTTCATTGTGCTTAAGAAACTTGTCACAATCGTGTGTTAGGCGAGTGACTTATGCTGGATAGGGAAGGTTTATCGATGTAAAATTGTGCAATCATAAAACAAATGCTATAATATTATTGAACTATTGTTTTCAACGACGTATATGCAAACAAACAATACCTGCTACGGTACACATGACCCCTGATGGTTTGACGTTCGTGTTTGTATGTGTAAATCCCCAAATTGTGGATGCCAACATCAGGACGGAGGCCGCGATCTCCATGTACCTCATTTGCAGAATGACAATAGCTGAAAGTAAACTTGATTACATACAGCGATGGCTTTGCGAGGATCAATACCTGAATGACCGAGCTTAAGATCTGGGTGCCCTTATTTACTGTCATTACGTACTTTCCAGCTATTCACATTAACATTTATTTCATTAATTCGTATCGGATAGTATCAGTTAATAAAAAATACTCTAATGAGGTGATGCGCGTGAAGTCAAATATTGTTCAACCCGTCATTATCAAGGCCATCGGGGCTCACCTATGCGGTGGAAATGCACACTTGCGCCGCATAGACGATACCAATTACGGTACACAACAATACATAACTGTACGTGCTAATCTGAATGCAAATTTGGTCTCCTTGTCAAAAATCCTCTCTACACAACTGAAGTTTGACATGAATCCATGTATTCGTATGTAGGCAATAGAATTATGCAAATACATGAATATATATGTTTGGATTATAGGTCAGATATTTAACAAAAACACAACTCATCATCGTTTGCGTACTCTGGAAAGACAAAAAGGATTTTTGGAGACTAAAATATCTAGAACTGTTTTAATTGATTTACAATGGAAAATGGTGCTAATTTGTTAACAGCATTACATAATAATAAAGGTCATTGTTTTAATACACATTCGCTTGTTGGCTTTTGGAATGAAAGAACTAATTCTATGTTGTTGTGTTACGGATACGGAGTTTGAGAGTCAAGCATATTTTAAACTTCTTACTATGAAAGGGCGTAACTTCTTTCAAAATACTTTTAAAATGCTAGCTGTAAATTTATCAGAACCTTGACGCGTGTGATGTTTAACATACTTCTTCGATGTTTTATCCTGTCTCTGTTGCAAACATTGACCAAATAAAGTAGGGTCGAATAAATTTTCCTATCTCCGGTCAACAGGAAGTAGTGTATTCCTACGCACGCTGTGCCACATAGTTGAGTGTAACCTTTCTAATACACAAGACAAGGGTGACGCATTATTGAGACGCATCGTGAATGTTATCGTTTATATTACATATCATCCTACTTTGAATCTTTTTTTTAAACATATTACAGAACCGGCTTTCCGTATTTTTATTTATATGACGTTTCTCGTGTGTCGTCATGTCTGACGCAACATATCTAGTTTAAGCAAGACTCTGTGGATTTAAGGGACAAGAACTCGGACGTGATGGTTTTTATAGTAAAATATTTAATATTTTTAAAGCATTGAACGAATACAAAACGTATTTCGGATTGTCTGTTTGTCATGCATATTTGTTAATTTCGATAGGAATAAAAAAATCGCTCCGACAGGATTAGGATTTCGTAAATCGTGTTTTAGGTCAAAATGGTAAGCATTCGATACAAACGCTATGAAGAAGTAGTGTAGTTTAAAATACATTTCGATAAAGGGATGGACGAACAGAACATGTAAGTGCATATAGTTTTAACTGCATTTTTTTGTAAACTACTAATGATAAAAAAATAAAAATCAGTTTTTGTTTTGCTGTTGCACAATGTTTTCAATTTCCAACATTAAAAATATCACATTCTCGATTCATTTTTTAAATTTCTTCTCATTATTTCAAAAGTAAAGTATTTAAAGGACCAGTGAAATGTGGAATTTTTTTTTACGTGACATAATCGGTAGTAATTCGGTCGTAAAGAATGTTGTGTACAGAATAATTATTATGTTATCTTAATTAATCATTTTTCTTTGATAAATTGTGTAAGCGGCATAATTTTAAATGAAACAGGATAAATAGAATACATGGTTGGTGCCGAGATGGAGAAAGTTTATCCGGTTCGGCCCGAAAAAGAAAATAGGGCTCGCTAAAGCTCGCCCTATTTTCTTTTTCTAAGCCTCACCGGATAAACTTTCTCCATCTCGGCACCAACCATGTATTCTCTATGCGTAGCCCTTCTAGTGAATCAGCATGAGCTTTATTTAATTTTGATATAATAACATGAGATAAATCAGGTTGTATATCAAATGTAATTTCGTTGTCATTCCTTTTGTATAGCGTTTCAAAGAATGAATCAGCCTCATTAAAATTTTTATTATGATCATGCAACTAGGACCAGGTTTCTAATTCAATAAAAGGCATAGACTAATTTCGATTATTGTTTAATTTATGCAAATTAAAGTATTTGTCGGTTTTCTCCATCTTCTGAACAATTTAACTCTAGAAAAATAAGAAACCCTATAAGTTGGTCTGAATTATGTTAAGTAATTTATTTTGTTTATCAATCCTCATCCTCATACTCCTCCTTCTCATCATCACCATCATCATCATCATCATCATCATCATAATCATCATCAATCATCATTGTATTTGGAGTTATTATATTATCCTTTTTATTATATGATGATTCCTTTAAGATCGACCTGACTACGGATAAAATGATCACTTGTGTTGCATAAAAAGGATGTCCTGTTTATGGCTTGTGCGTCGCCACATCAGCGAAACCACCTTATCATGGATTCCATTGCATCAAATGTCACGTGCTACGCAACCATGAGACGTAATATATTTGTAAAAGTATAATATATAAATCGAATAAATTAATTTGGCTGACCCTAACAAAATTAGTGTTTAACTTAGAATCAAGAAAGTCCAATATTTATTTCCATAACTTTCAAAACGTTCAGAGAGTGTTTTCTTAAGGTTACGACGTTTTGATTCACTCATTTCCGTTCGATTTTTCTTCAAAGTAGATTAAACAAAATGGGTGGAAGGTGCCACATAAGCATGTGCAATACACTAAGTAAACAATTACTTAGAAAACTCAATCAATTCAAAAATCGAATTTAATGTCTATTGCCATTTTGCCCCTTCAATGACAAGCTTCACAAAACGAGCTTGTAAAAAACTTGTTTGTCTTGGATCGAGTGCAATCTTGTTATCAGTGGCTTTACCTCACAGCGTACTTAAATATTGTAATTTAAACATTTTCTAATTCAAAACAAGCCCTTATCAGTTCTTGACAACCAAATATTCTTACACGTTTTTAAAGAAAACGTCCTGACAAAAGCACAATGACCAAACACACAATTTTAAAAATACAAAGTAGCGACAAATATGGTTTGAATACCACAAAACAAAAGAATAAAACTATGATTAAGTTTATTTTAATCTGAAGCTCAAATCAACGAATAGATATATTATTATTTTAGACAAAACTAAAAAAAAAAACAAGAGAAATTTCGGTTGGATCAGCTATATTACTTTTTAAAACATATCACTTCAGGGTTCTTCATTGAAAGCAAGTCACCAATGTTCCAACGATTAGCTTCATTTAAACAATAATATGAAACAAGAAACAAATGAATAAAACTTGGGTCACCGCCCCGGGACAAATAAAACTTCCCATTTTTTAATAGATTTTATTTGGTTAACTTAATGAAAATGTTTATGTAAAGTTCTGTTGAGCAAAACAAATATAATTTAAATTGCAGTAGGAAGATAAACAATTGTACATATATTTGAATTCATTATTTGAAAACAAATACAATTTATATGGGATAATAATGTGATTAACTAGATCAACTAATCCTCTATAATTTTCAAATAATAAATCGGTACATCTTTAACAGTTTTATTTTTATTCTTCTTTCTTAGTTCTATAACACGACATGCACAATATGTTGTAAATTAAAATCTGTATGAACGCATATCGTGTTGATCAAATGGATTAAACTTAAACTGAGCTAATGTCGCGGTCGCCAAGTGGATATAATATCTGCGTAGCGATCGAAGCTCCAAGGTCCGATTCCAACGCTGATTCAATATTCTCAAATAATGCAAAGTACTTGCTGTCTTCACGAAATGAGCTGGGTGATTCAAGATTGTTTTAACAAGATTTGGGCTACCGGTTCATTCGATTAAAAATATATACAGATTTAAACTAACTAAACAAAATGTACTTACGGACAGTCCGTATATTCGGGTCTTCATAGACAATACAATCGTCAAATCCTAATCCATAAATGACCCCATGGAAGCACACTGACCACAGGCCCATATTGACGCTGGATGACACACCGGCTTCATATATCGAGGTAGCAAGCCAGTACGGGATCGCAAGGCCTATGCTGTTAAGTACACATGTAATAAGCGACAGCACCACAGTAAGCTTGGCATCCATAGTGTTAACAAGACTTTCATGAACCACCGCGAACAAGGTTTGATGCAAACGAGTGGTTATAAGTACGTTGCACATTTACTTTTTTGTAACTGATAACATCACGACAACTGAAGTATGCGAAAGGACGAGTATTGGAGTGACACTTGAATAGACTTGTTCACAGTAAAATTGCTGTTAAATTTCAATATGTTTGTAACAAAAGCATTGTGTATATTTTAAATCACGTTACAACAATTCATCTCAAATGTAAATTGTTATGAAACAAACAAACAATACAAGAAGCGAAATTATATAAATGCACCAAAACATAAATCACTATTGCACTTTTAATTTAATAATGGTTTTAATTATAACGATGACGATGACGATAACGATTACGATGATGATGATCTCGATGGTGACGATGATGATGATGATGAAGATAATGATGAAGATGATGATGATTATAATAATAATGATGATGATGATGATGATAATGATGATGATGAAGATGATGTCGATGGTGAGGATGATGATGATGATGATGATGATTATGACGATGACGATGATGACGATGATGATGATTATGACGACGATTACGATGATGATGATGATGATGATGATGATGATGATGATGATGATGATGATGATGATGATGATGATTAGGATGATGAGGATGATGATGATGAGGATGATGAGGATGATGCGGATGATGAGGATGATGAGGATGAGGATGAGGATGATGATGATGATGATGATGATGATGATGATGGTGATGATTCATGAACAATCCAACGTGCTGACTTTAAACTTTAAACAAGTTAATAAGATTTCATTCTCCATCGTCGTATGTAAATTGGATTTTTGTGTCAATGTCAAACCCTGTAATTGTCATGGAAAAAAGTAATAAATATAAGGGTGCAAATGAACTTCTTGAGATACATGTACATAAATATGTATGTGTAGGGGGACACGAGGTTGTCATAGAGACCCGTTGTTAATCTACACTAATGTAGACAATAACTAATGTACGTAGCTATTGTTTTCATCTTTCGCTATATTATGCCTTTATTGAAACGAAATCTATATGTTTTATATGTGTCAATAGAATCATGTTTTTATTCATTTAATACTGAGCGAAGCTAACAACACACCGTTCAATCGACTAACGCAACGTCTGCGGTTCATACATCGGCCGCGCTACTGTATACATGTCAGTTAAAAGCGGAGTGTAAGTATTTCCATATTCTTTATATTTTTCGTATTGAATTGAGCAGGTTTGAGTGTGTTCTTTGAAAGACTAAGTAAGAAGGACTTTGTGAATGTAAACCCTGCCTTCTTAGCTACTAACTTTTCAAGAAATCCGTTAGAATGTGGTCAAAAATCAAACAAAATTCACCACTCTCTCAGTCAAACTCTAAGTACACAGGATTTAGACGAAAGATAAATATGAACAACATTTTATTGAAATCTTTAATAAGTTGTCTTCGGTTATTCCGAATTACAGCATCCCACATGAACACACAACATTTTTTATCAACGATTAAATTCGAGTGGGGTTTCAAAAACGCCTCACGACATCGGCCGTGGCTAGTTATTAGATGGTCATGACAACGGCTACGAAAATAAAATTATGCTCAAGCCATCGGCTAAGACAATGGAAAATGGCATGATAAGAAGTGGACGTTAAACCTTGACCATATTCGATAGAACTATCAGATATTTTGATCACAAAAGATACCGAAATACCGGAATAGACAAGAAAAAAAAACCGAGTTTCGACGGATTTTACAGAAGTACATATTAAATAACGGAAACTCCTCAGTCATATCGCATTAAATCCGTTATTCATGTTGTAATTCAATACATGCCCAACTGAAAGCATCATAACAGACGCAACCATCGAAATATTCCATTTATTTATGTTTTACACTTCTCTGTGTTAGAAGATCGTTCAGGAAATTGTTTAAAATTATAACAAAACCTAAAATCTGTGGACTGGATCTCGGATACAAATCATTATAAGTAAAATCCTGACCTTCCGCAGTACTGTATAATACGGGTAAATGTCTACCCGGAACAGAAGGAAAGTAACCTACAGAGACAATCAGCGCGAAATTGCTCAATTTTGTATATTATAGCAAATGTGTTTTTTTAATAACAGTTAGTTTTTTTTTATTATACAAGCTCAATTGGGTAGGAAATATAAGTATGTTTTTCACCGGCAACAAGATGAGAATATCCGTCGTTATAGCGATTAAGGATTAGACACCATTAATTTTACCCAATCTGTCTGAATCCATGAGCAAACTGTCTCTGGACAATGTTTTGTGCCATGCTAAAGAGACATGTAAACTTCCGGATGATGACCAATGGCAACAAGATCTTGTATCCCAACCCAAGCTCAGGACTTACCGGCAAATTCTAAACGAACTTGGATGTGAAAATTATGTATATATGCCACTACCAAAGCACTTAAGATCTTACATTGCTCAAATAAGAACAGGCACCTTGCCGCTGAGAATTGAAAGCGGGCGGTTTAGAAACTTAAAGATAGAAGAGAGACTGTGCGTATTGTGTTACGAACCCAATCATGTTGAAACAGAATTCCATTTCTTATTTGAATATCCATTCTATCTTTGTTTAAGATTGTCTTTTTATAATTGTGTATCAAAGATTAAACCAAACATAACGAACATTCCGTATAGAGAGAAACTAGAATGTATGCTGACTGATAAGAGACGTATTTATAAATATGCATTATGTATTCAAGATTGCTATATAAAACGCTTGGAAGCATTATATATATCCGACAAACATTGAAAACACACCAGTATACTACTAATGTAAATAGGATGACTTATTTTTACTCGAACTACAATGATTGTTATTCCACTTGTTAATAATTAACAAAAGTAACTCATCTACCTTTTCCATGTTAATACTTTTAACAATGTCACTTTGTTTATATGATCATGATCCTTACTATTTCCAGCACTATATTGATTTAATTGTATGACTTCACACTTAAATGCAAGGTCAGTGACTCGTAAGCCATATATATATCAATACATGTATATTGATTGATCGTATAATTTCTGTTAATACCAATGATTATCCATATAATATGCGTCACTTTAATAAAATATACAACTACTACAATCTTTGGATAACGGTTTGTCTACATGTACACAGTTTAAATTACAAATTTTACCGTTCTGAGCAGGGAATAACGTCCACATCTCATCATGCCATTTTCCATTGTCTCAGCCGATTGCTTGAGCATAATTTTATTTTCGTAGCCGTTGTCATGACCATCTGATAATTAGCCACGGCCGATGTCGTGTTTGAAACCCCACTCGAATTTAATCGTTGATAAAAATGTTGTGTGTTCATGTGGGATGCTGTAATTCGGAATAACCGATGACAAATAATTAAAGATTTCAAAAAAGTGTTGTTCATATTTATCTTTGGTCTAAATCCTGTGTAAATCCTGTGTAATTAGAGTTTGACTGAGAGAGTGGTGAATTTTGTTTGATTTTTGACCACATTCTTACGGATTTCTTGAAAGTAAGCAGTTAGGAAGGTAGGGATTACGTTCACAAAGTCCTTCTTACTTAGGCTTTCAAAGAACAGACTCAAACCTGCTCAATTCAATACGAAAAATATAAAGAATATGGAAATACTTACACTCCGCGTTTAACTAACATGTATACAGTAGCACGGCCGATGTATGAACCGCAGACTTTGCGTAAGTCGATTGAACGGTGTGACAACTTAACTTTACGAATCTCGTATCAGATTTTATATTGTGTCATTGATTATTGAACAATGTATCAATACCACACATAGTTGCAACATAATTTTAATAAGTTGTCTATGATTTTACGATTGTTTACAGGAGAGCAACAACAACACCTCGGAGAATCATACTCTTACTTAAATCAAGGTTGTTTGATGTCACTGGAACACTTCGTTAGTGAAAGATGTGTTAATTGGATGTGACATGCTTGTCGTCTCAGTCAACAGTCTCTTATAGAAGACCTCTTATTTGTCAACACCTGATGTAGAACCATGAATCATCATGGTTCAACATCAGGTATTGACCAATAATAGGCCTTCTATAAGAGACTGTTGATAAGACTCGGGGTTGGTGACTTTAGAATGTTTATGACGTTCATCTACAGACAGTATATTAACAAAACATGTGGCATCAATTAATAAACCAATGGGGTCTCGTGTTAGGTTTGGCATGCCGTTCCACTTTCTTAAGAACCGAATGTGTTTCTGACACAACCGTTCTAAAGAATACATATTTCATCAAATAACGTTCATTAAAGCGGGACTGTACGATTTTGTCAAATATTTAAGATTTTTTATAAAATGTCTGAACAACTTATTATACACATATTTCAATATATTTTAAAATAAAAGTTAAGAAGAACATGAACAATGTATAATTTGTATTGCCTATTTTGTGTCATCGTAACATAATTGTATCAATATATTAAAATTTAACACATATAAAAATCGTACCTTCCCCCTTTAATAGCTGTTCATGAAATACTCTGCTTATGAAATTCATAATACTTTATGAAAAGCTTTGTTTAAAGCTTTGTATAAATGTATATAATATTCTACATATGTATGTAATATTCAACGGAGTGAATACAATTTTTCACTGAAAAAAAAAGAAAAAAAAAGAGATTAATAAGTACGCTGTCAGAGATGGAATCGGACCTTGACCCGCCCAATTGCTTCGCACACCTTTGATCCAAAAGGCGACATAAGTTCACTTTTTGAAGATCATTAGAAGGACTGTTTAATATTGAAGTAATATCAATAACGCTTACACATATGATGGGTGTACTGATGAATTATTCAAGGTAGTTAAAAAGAAGTCAGGTCCTTTTTATAGTGAGAAGTTAAAATAACATGCAATTATAACTTGCATTCAAAAGATAACAAGACGTGTTTTTTTTTAATTAAAAAACGACTTGAATATTATCTTGTGTTGTTTACAAATTAGATTCAGGTTCCACTGCAAAGAATATATTGATATTTAAATCATACTGGCATCAGTTATTGCGTAAACTCTTGATATCATTACATGCTGTTAAAATATGCTGAAGACAGTTATTTACCTGGCCTACTTATGAAGTATATACATATTCGTATTTTATGCTTTCCGGTGGTTTATAGAGAAAAATCAGTAAATTAAAACTGATATTACACTCTTTCAAATAGTGAAAGCTAAAAGTGAAAATTAACGATAATTTTCCTTGTTTTACCGGAACTATTAAATGGCAAAAATACTAAAATAATCATGTGTAAGCATAAAATAAAAATAAAATATGTCAAATTCGGTGGAAAATCGATTTTAATTCACTCGTTATCATTTAAAAATATATGCTATGTGATCACTGGTGAATTAAAATCTATATTTCATCGAATCCAACAAATATACTCAATAGGTTTTTTTTTCATTATACCTTGGTTTTCATATATTACGTATCTTTTTCAAATACTATTTTTGTAAAGAGGGTTGTATAGACGAGGACCCAATTTATATGCGGCGACACGCAAACACGACGTCTCCATGCACGTAATTGAAAGGTAGGACGAAGCAGATAATGACTGTTATAAACCATATTTAACATCACGTTCATCAACTCATTAAGGTATTTTTATCCGCTGATTATATACGATGTGAATCAGCGAGATCAATGTTAACATAATGAGATAAAAAGAACATGCATAATGTCATTGAATAAGATGACATGACCTTAAGCTTTACCTCGATCGATTTCGGCCAAGGTCATTCCAGAATTTAGCCTCGCAAAGCCATGTTTTTATTATAACAGTAAGCCATTTTTACTTTTGTGTTTCAGCTGATGGCTTTAAGCAACCGAGGTACGTTGAGATCGCGGCATCCATCCTGATGTTCTTTGCCACAATATGGGAAATCGTCCAAACGGTCTTGCATACCCCAAAGGTCCTGTTCACGAAACCATCAGAAGTGATATGCATCATAGCAGGTAGTATGTGTTTGCACTATCATCCTCGTTAACAATAGTTCATTCACATCATAACATTCGTGTTATCTGTATACTCTTTTTACTTGACAAACTTACCCTTTCCAGCATTAGTCACTTCTAATTGTCACTCAGGCAGACTGCCGAATAAATAAAAGCATTTAAGATAACACTACATACGTCTCTAGAGCTTGCATCGCGAAGAGACATCGCACGTCTGATATAAGGTTTTGATATAAGAAAAGTCTGCGTATTGTACGATACAAGTGCGTATGTCATTGAATAACGTTCTGCGTTGACGGACGGGAAACGAATATGTTTCGTACGACCATCAGGAAATGTTTATAATGGTGATAATGGTTATGAAGATGCGGCTGCTGCTGCTGCTGCTGCTGCTGCTGCTGCTGCTGATGATGATGCTGATATAGTCGCAACTGCTGCTGATGATTATGATTACGCATGTGTTGTAGGTATTCTGGCGCTGGAGGGGTGCATTCTGTTCGCGACTCACTGCGACTTCAAGAAGTTCTTGTCAAGTGACCACCACTATCACGCGGGGTTCGCCTTGTGTATCGTAGCCGGAGTGTTGAGCCTTGCCATCGGTGTGCTATACATGTTGGCTCGAAAGAACACGAAAAACATGCAGCAATCGCAAGCCATTTGAAAACTAGTGGCATGGTGGCATTCCGATTACTTTTAACAGTTTATATACAAACATTGTCCAGAGAAAATACTATTCTACTGTTATTTTTGGTTTATCAATGTATATGAATGTTCAATGCTATTGCTAACATATGTTTTGGAGAGTCTTTGTTTATATACTTTTGTTACAGTATTTTCTCTTTCTTTCGGTTTTTAACATGAAAAATGAAAACTAGATTTGGTATAGGCAATATAATGTCGCCTATAACAAATCAAGTTTTCATTTTCCGTTCTATATGTTCATCGAAATCAAATAAATTAACGGTTGCTATTCTTATAACATTACGTTTTAACAAGAAATAGTATTCCAATTGGGCATATATGGCCCTATATAATTATCCAATCAGATACCGAAAAGTCCTGGTCTATGTTTAGAAGAGTTTTATCCAATGAGTCATTTTTCCCGAAATTATTTCATTTTTTATTATACTATTAAATATTTGTTAAAGGGGGACTGTACGATTTTTATATGTGTTAAATTTTAATATATTGATCAAATTATGTTACGATGACACAAAATAGGCAATAAAAATTATACATTGAAAACGAATTTCATAAAATGCAGCAAAGACAAGTTAGCGCTGGTTAAAGCCGATGCCGACACTTTTACTCGTATTTGTAAGGAAACAAAATTGTGTCTTTGTGTCGTATGAACGAATCTGCACTCAAACTAAATTTAGATTCACATTGTACATGCATTATATATATGCTGGCGAATTCGGCTGGAAGCCATTTTCAATTTCAGATTTAAATATCTGGCTTATTTCGCATTTTTCGACACATGTTCTTCTTAACTTTTATTTTAAATTATATTGAAATATATGTATAATAAGTTGTTCAGACATTTTATAAAAATTCATAAATATTTAACAAAAGCGTATAGTCCCACTTTAATGGGTACATAAATATAATTGTCGTATATTAAACATACATTTATATAAAAATTATAATTATTTTATAGTATTTTACAACAACAAAAAAAAACAATTTTTCATTTATTATAAAAAAATATTGCACATAAGACAATTAAGTAGTAAGTGCGGAATTGCATTGTATAAGAAAACTGATATTGCAGAGTTAAATGAATGGATGACCTTGACCTTCCACCACTCAAAATGAGCAGCTCCATGAGATACACATGCATGCCAAATATCAAGTTGCTGTGATCAATATTGCAAAAGTTATGAACATTTTTCGAAACCTAAACGCAAGTGTTACGGAATTTCAGAAGGACAGACAGACAGACGGACGGACAGACAGACGGAGAGTGCGATCACTATATGCCACCCTACCGGGGGCATAAAAAATATATATTCTATGTGATAAACATTATTTATATTATGTGTTATTATTAGAAATGTCATTACATGAGATGTAAGTAAATATTTTAACAAGGGGCCAGATTTTTAATTCTTCATCTGATTTAATTATATTTTTGTAAATTTCAACAGTGAGTTTCATAGTGTTAACAATATATACCATATAATCTCAAACGCTACCAAGTACTTGCTCTTACAACGAAATGATATCGAAGACTCAAGATCATATGAACAAAACTTGAGCTAACATTACAATGGATTTAATATATAGGTGTTAACTAACTGAACAATTTGTACTTGGTGTTGAGCACACACGCGATCACCGACAGCACAATAGCAATCTTGGCATCCATGGTGAAAAAAACTTTCACGCACAACTGCACGTAGTGACTGAGAACACTGTCACGTTATCAAGGATCACTGCGCCCGTACAGTAGAATTATGTATCAAGTCCAATCGTGTTATGATAATATAACTACAAAAAAAGGGGTAAAATTCCCTTTGATACAGGTATATGGCTCACCTTGTAATTACTGATATTCAAATTTCCTTATGACCGGAGAAGTAGGCAGGTGGCGTAACCCGTGTACGTGACCGAAAGAGCATAACCAAGCATCATTATACAAATGGGCTATACATCTAAACTTAAACTGAATCCAGCATACATTACCAGAGATTAACTTTCGTGTATTTTGTGTTTTTGTATTGTTTAATGGTTGTCATGGATATCCGTTAGGCAGATACTCGTTATATGTAAACAGATATGTACGCATTGTTGGTTAAAACATTATTTACAGTACAAATAGTTTAATAAAAACTGTGTTCATCACAGCATTGAATGAGTGTAATAAACGATTCAAAAACTGGGTGCCAAATGTTAAACACTTGTCAAACGAATACGGATTTTCCCATTTATTTGTTTTGAAACTGCGAATACAACTAACAGTCAAGTTTTTTATGTTTGAATTTAAATGCATAATTTGTGACACATTTAATCAGGAATGATTTGGTAATGTGAATAGAAGTTCTACAATAATTAAAACTACTCTTTGATATGAATACTACCTAAATTTATTGCCCAGGAGTGTACGTTAATACGAAATTGAGGTCTTCTGTCCATCAATTAAGAATTCAGACCAGAAGTTTTGCAACAATATCCATCGTGGATAACGTAATTGCCTTGTTTTGTAATCAACAGGCTATAAAATATGAATTTCATTTCATTTGTGTTTGTTTTTGCTACCGTTTACTATTACAAAAATATATTAAAAGTATTTATTACATGAATCCATCTTTCGTTAAGGTTTATTGAAATCAATATGTAAATTTGCAATTATTTAGGTATGTCAATATATAGGATCGTGCATGAGTGGTCGTTTTGTATTTAATTTATTACACAAGTTAAAAAAAAA
>VMBQ01001587.1:166819-189109 GCA_007657795.1 Dreissena rostriformis
ATAATAATAATAATAATAATAATAATAATAATAATAATAATTATAATTATAATTATAATTATAATAATAATAATTATTATAATTAAAAGGATGATGCTGATGATTCTGCTGATGATAATGATGATGATGATTCGGATATAATGTATATTCATGCCCATCGTATACACTTTCTGAAAACGGCACGCATTTGTTTAAAACTTGACACAGTAGATACAACTGATATCTGATCGGATTATTCGAACTGATATTCAAAATTCTCGAGCAGAAGCTCAGAAAAAGGAATACGACCAAATCAACTAAAGTTGCATCAAGCAACGCAAGTTTTGTTTGATAAAAATAGGTGAACATATATTTATTTGGAAAATATATGTACAATAAGTATTAGGTTATAAACGTAGATGTTGTAGAAATATTTTTCACTTTTTTCAATATTACAACAATAGTTGTATTTATTGTATAGGAAAATGTTTAATACTTGTAATAACTAATAGTGATATTGAGTAAATAATGATTATGTATATATGCTCGTTTTGCAATGAATGACAAGCATATTTTGTCTGTGTAGTATAATAGATTTTTAAAAATTTGAAAACTTCGTTGCAAACACGTGCTGTTTAAGGCTGATGGTATTAAGTGCGCCCGCGATCAACGACAGCTGAATATCAAGCTTGGAATAATTTGTTAAACTCAAGACTTTCATGAACAATCCCACGTGACTTTGAAGTTTAAAGTTACCACGTGGGGTTGTTCAAGAAAGTCTTGTTTTTAAACTTTAAACAAGGTCTTAAGGTTTCATTCGCCCGTGTCGTATGTATGTAAGTAGGATCAGTTTGTATCAATGTTAAATCCTGTAATTTTCACGGCCAAAGTAATTAATATAAGGGTGCAAATGTACTTCTTTAGATACATGTACATTACATATGTATGTGTAGAGGTACACTAGGTTGTCATAGAGACCCGTTGTACATCTACACTAATCTACACAATAACTAATGTACGTAGCTATTGTTTTCATCTTTCGCCATATTATGCCTTAAATGAAACGAAAACTATGTGTTTTATATGTTTAAATAGAATCAATAGTTTTGGATTCATTAAATACTGAGCGAAGCAAACAAATTAAATGTTCGAGTCTCGTATTAGATTTTATATTGTACATTGCTTATTGAACAACGTATTAATACCACACATAGCTGCAACCTAATTTTAATAAGTTGTCTATGATTTTACGATTGTTTACAAGAGAGCAAAAACAACACCTAATTTCGGTAGATCATACTCTTACTTTAGTCAATGTTGTTTGATGTCACTGGAGCACTTCGTAAGCTAAAGATGTGTTTATTGAATGTGAAATGATTGTCGTCTCAGACATCATCATGGTTCTTCATCAGGTATTTACCAATAAGAGTCCTTCTATAAGAGACTGTTGATAAGACTTGTTGTTTGTGAATTTGAAATTTTTGTGACGTTCATCTACAAACAGTATATCAATAATGTTTTGTGAACACATGTGAAATAAATTATTATTACAATGGACCTAAGTGAAAGGTTTGGCATGCCGTTAAACCTTTTTAAGACCCCAATGTGTTTTTTCTTTGACCGTTCCAAGGCGTTGATCCCAGAATTAATCATTGTCTGTTTATGTTTGTCTAATATGTAACGTCTTTTTTGTCAAATGTGCATTAAGCATTTAAGGTGATTATTGCCTTATCGTTCCAAGTTCTGGTCCCATCTTTGATCCGTGTGTATGTTATATGTCGTGTTGTTTATAATGCCAAGAATTGTTTATGCACACATTTACTCTCCTGATAATGTTTATTGAGTCCCATTATTCCTCAATTTTCAAAAGAGGCAGATTGATCATTGAGATGAAATCCATTTTAGGGGTTTGGCTAAACATTCTTTTATGATGCTTATGTCTACTTCTAAAATGTTGTATGCAGCAGACTGTTCAAGTACGATCAGAATTGTAACATGGTTTTCATTAAACAATCTTAGGATGTCATTTTAACCGCATGTAAAGCCGTTCGTGGGAAATATTGCCTATATATTTTTCACGAAGACAGGTATGTGTCAATTAATGTTCTAGACGACTAACTATCCTTTCTACAATATTTTATTTTAAACATATTTAATGTGTGTCTAAGGTTTTTTTAGAGTTCCGAGCTTAACTTTGCTTCAAATGACATGTGGGAGTTTAGGTGGCCTGTAATACGAATACGTTTGTCTTTTGTTGATAATTTTGACTTAAACTAAGGCAATTAATATTCAAGAAATACCCTCGTGATCAAAGCTGCTACGTCACAGATGGTCACACAAGTATAAAAAGGTGAAATCACTTTTTGTAATCTAAACCATACATACTTTATCAAATGCAGTTCATTTACAAGTATTTAATAGTATAATTAAAATAGAAATACAATCGGAAACATGACTCCTTGGAGAAAGCTCTTTTAAAAATAGACGAGGCCTTTTATGCCAAATTTGTTTCCTATGGCTTGTTCAAATGTAAGGTTATAAGAATAAAAATAAATTTATGTTAATCGATTTCAAATTATTCAACATAAAGCAACCTTTACAAATGATGCCTATTACTAATCTTTTTTTCATTTTCATTTTGAAAATCAAAAGAGAACTTATTGTACCTAAAGTAAATTTACAAAGGCTCTCCAGAATATATGATAACAATTACATTAACAATTCTTATACCTTGAGATACCAAAAATAACAGATAAATAGTACTTTCTATGGATTTACACAAAATATGTATATACTATTAAAAAAGTAAAAAGAAAAAGTCACTATTTTTCAAGCGAACTGAGTTTGCTGCGTGTGTTATATGTGCTGCAAGATCTTTCGAGCGAACACAAAATAGCACTATGTCAATAGTTTTCAAATTGCTTGCGATTGCTGCATGTTCTGCGTGTTCTTTCGAGCCACCATGTATAGCACCCCGCTGATCAGGCTCAATACTCCGGCTACGATACACAAGACGAACCCCGCGTGATAGGTGGAACCACCAGACACGAGCAACTTGATTGTGCTGTAAGTCGCGAACACTATGCACCCGACCAGCGCCAGAATACCTGAAACACACGCGTCATCTTAATCATCATCAGCAGTTGCAACTATATCAGCATCAGCCGCATATTAATCGTTATTATCATCATTATAAACATTTCATGGTGGTCGTACGAAACCTAATCGTTTCCCGTCCGTCAACGCAGAACGTAATTCAACGACAAACGCACTTTTATCGTACAATACGCAGACTTTTCTTATATCAAACCCGTGGGTCTGACGTGCGATGTTTCTTCACGATGCAAGTTTTAGAGACGTATGTAGTGTTATCTTAAATGCTTTGATTTATTCGGCCATCTGCCTGAGTGACAATGAGAAGTGACTAATGCTGGAAAGGGTAAGACCAGGCCGATGGTGTTGAGCACACACGCGATCACCGACAGCACAATAGCAATCTTGGCATCCATGGTGATAAAAAATAACTTTCACGCACAACTGCACGTAGTGACTGAGAACACTGTCACGTTATCAAGAATCACTGCGCCCGTACAGTATAATTATGTATCAAGTCCAATCGTGTTATGAAAATATAACTACAAAAAAGGGGTAAAATTGCCTTTGATACAGGTATATGACTCACCTTGTAATGACTGATATTCAAACTTCCTTATGACTGGAAAAGAAGGCAGGTGGCGTGCTGGTTGTACGTGACCGACAAAGCATAACCAAGTATCATATTACGAATAGGCTATGCATCTAAACTTTAACTGAATCCAGCATACATTACCCGAGATAAACTGTCGTGTATTGTTAACCTTGTGTCTTTGTATATAAGTTAAAAGTTTAAAGATGTTAAATGGTTGTCATGGATACCCGTTAGGCAGAAAATCGTTTTATGTAAACAGATATGTACGCATTGTTGGTTAAAACATAATTTACAGTACAAAAAGTTTAATAAAAACTTTGTTCATCACAGCATTGAATGAGTGTAATAAACGATGCAAAAACTGGGTGCCAAATGTTAAACACTTGTCAAACGAATAAACGAATACGGATTTTCCCATCTATTTTTTTGAAACTGCGAATACAACTAACAGTCAAGTTTTTATGTTTGAATTTAAATGCATAATTTGTGACACATTTAATCAGGAATGATTTGGTTTTATGAATAGTCGTTCTATTCTATATATGCATACAATAATTAAAACTACTTTTTAATATGAATACTACCTAAATTAATTGCCCAGGAGTGTACGTTTATACGAAATTGGGGTATTCTTTCCACCAATTAAGAATTCAGACCGGAAGATACGCAACAATATCTATCATGGATAACGTTATTGCCTTTTTGTAATCAACATGTTATAAAGTATGAATTTCGTTTTATTTGCGTTTGTTTTTGCTACCGTTTACTACGACAAAAATACATTAAAAGTATGTATTACATGAATCCATCTGCTGTTAAGGTCCATAGTTTATTGAAATCAACATGTAAAATAGCAATTATTAATGTACATGTATGTAAATATGTATATCTATACAAAATTCTATGATAAACACCACATAATTGTAATTAATAGTTTTCTGTAGTTCTTTGAAATAAGTATATGAATAACTATTCAGTCATTGATATGATGTGTTTTGTTTAATGATATAATATAAACCATAGTCAATGAAAAGTAATAGTAATCCTTTCTTCCTTTATAATTAGTATATTTCTCTTTTTCAAAATCGTTATTGTTCTTGTTTTGTTTTGAAATTTCATTGAATTTACAAACTCACATACACACACTGCTGCTGTTGCTTTTAATGATGATGATGATGATGATGATGATGATGATGATGATAACGATGATGATGATGATGATGATGATGATGATGATGATGATGATGATGATGTTGATGATGATGATGATGATGATGATATTAAAACCAAATGTGCAATCAAGACCTTATCGTTATGCAAATCATTTGAACCGAAGAGCGGTTGAACTGCTCAACGAATCTTGGATTTAGCAACAAAATTACTTCCTGTTAAAATAGATATCTTTTTCGTTAAATTAAAATCAACCATGGGTAACCATGGGTAACGTTAGGCCCATTATATGTTGGAGCGTGTTTAGTGAACACGTATAAGGAAGAGAAAACATATGAAAATAATTTGAATAAGCTGACTTCCTGTTAAAACGGCTATTTTTCTCCATTACTTAAAATCAGCCATGTGAAGCATGCCGTCCATTATATATATAAACGTGTTAAGTGAACACGAGTAAGGAAGAGAAAATAAATTAAAATTATTTGAAAAAGCAGACTAATTATTAAAACAGTTATCTTTCTCCAAAGTTAAAATCCACCATGGGTAGCATCACGTCCATTATATATATGAGCGTTTTTAGTGAACACGAATAATGAAGAGAAAATAAATGAAAATTATTTAAATCAGTAGTTTCTATTTTATGAAATCCCATATCGAAAATTAAATAAACATGCAATATGAACAAACGGTCACACTTGAGCAATATATATTTCTATGGACTTTTTCACTTATTAACATAATGTCATATTTAGATTTAAAAAAAAAAGATTCAATTAAATGTATTGTATTGAAATTATTGTTTATTATTGATAACGCCGTTTTTTTCCATATAAGCCTGTATGTAATTTGATTTTTCCTATGCATTTAATATTGTGTATCTAATAAGATGCTGTTATTAATTTTAAAGTATCCTGGGCCTCTTTCAGGTTGTATTTTGTGCAGTTTAAGTTCAACTAGAGAGTGGTCAGTCATAAATCCTGGTTTTATGCTACATGTGTCAATTCTATTGCAAAGTGACTCAGATATTAAACAAGAGTTCCGCGGTCGGAAACATATGCCCCCAAAACAGGGCCTTGATTTTCACACTTATTGTGACAGTGACCTTGACCTTTGACCTAGTGACCCCAATTTCAATAGGGGTCATCTACTGTCCAAGGCCAATTCACATGTGAAGTATCAAGTCAATCGGTCAATCGGTTGACGTGTTATTGATATGAAATAATTTTCACACTTATTGTGACAGTGACCTTGATCTTTGACCTAGTGACCCCAATTTCAATAGGGGTCATCTACTGTCCAAGGCCAATGCACATATTGATCGGAAACGAACTGGTCTACCGACAGACACACAGACCGACAGACAGACCGACCGACCTTCATCCATTAAATCAATAAACCCCCTCTTCTTCGAAGGGGGGGGGGCATAAATATCAATCCATTCCGACAATTGGTTGAAGAGTTATTGATTGGAAAAGATTTTCAAACTTATTGTGACAGTGACATTGACCTTTGACCCAGTGACCCTTATTTCAATTGGGGTCATCTACTCTCCAAGGTCAATGAACTTGTGAAGTTTCAAGGCAATAGGTAAATAGTTTGACGAGTTATTGATTGGAAACCATTTTCACATTTTTTGTTAAGTGACCTTGACCTTTGACCTAGTGACCTCAATTTCAATAGGTGTCATGTACTGCCCAAGGCCAATGCACATGTGAAGTATCAAATAAATCGGTGAATTGGTTGACAAGTTATTGATCGGAAACGATTTCCACACTTATTGTAACAGTGACCTTGACCTTTGACCTACTGACCCTAATTTCCAAAGGGGTCATCTTCTGTCCACGGCCATTGCGCATGAGAAGTATGAAGCCAATCGGTCAATCCGTTCAAAAGTTATTGATCGGAAACGAACTGGTCTACCGACAGACATACCGACAGACCGACAGACCGACCTTCATCCAGCAAAACAATATACCCCCTCTTCTTCGAAGGGGGGTATAAAAATAGTATAATCTACAAAATATTGTTGGTTTTGTGTTTGAGTGCCAAGTGATTTTGCTTTCGTTTGGATTTATTGTACGCGAGATGTCTATCATATTGTAGTTTTCAATTATGTTGTTCAAAATGTTTCTTTTTTAGGATGGGTATACAGGTTTCCCTTCTTTTTATCTAATAATGGGTTAAGAACAGTATTAGAAATTACCACCGATTATAATGTTTTTATCTTGGTTATTAATTATAAAGAATTGTAATGTTTCGTAAAATGTGGAATCATCTATATTAGGGGCGTAAACGTTGATTAATGTTAATTGTGTTTCGTGTATTTTGATATCTATACTTGCTTGTCTGCCAATTATTATTTCGTTAAAGCTATCGACTGTGATGCCTATATTATTTTTAATCAGAAAGGCAATACCTTGTTTATTAGTATGTTTATTAGCATGTTGTCCACTGATATAGATGTCTCCGTCCCATTCACCTTTAAGGTTTGTGCTAAAGTATGCGGTAAGTGACTTTCTTATAATAAGCATATACATTCGGCAAGTTGTAAATTTTACAAAAGGGAGATAACCTACTCATCGCCGCAGTATTCTCCCTTGCAATTGATTCCTCAAAATTTCAAAGGATACCAGTCGATCATATGCAATCAGTAACTGTCGTGCATGATGTAAACCACAGACCAAATAAAAAACTCATTAAAATCGGACTTATGTATAAATATGTGTTGATTGTGAATTGTATTGGTTTATACACTCAAAAGCGAGTTATGCCTCTCGACCTAAGAAAACTATGTTTGAAGCTAGAGTCGGTAATGTATGTATTATAGATACGCACCAAAAGCGCTCGAAAAAGCACATTTTAGATGTGTTTTTTTTACAAACGTAATAGTGTTTAGTTAATTAACTTAATTTCCCCTCTTAACCATGGTGTCATTCCCGGAAGGAATATATTATTTTCTGTGGACAGGGCTTTTAGCGGTTACTAGTAGCAAGTGCGCATACACATGTACTTGAATCAGTTTCTGACATTGAACTGCTTTTTGGACTCGGAGTTACAGGTATTATGCACGGAAATCCTTTGTCATGAAGTTATGTTGCGGATTTTGGGTTCGTTAATGCAATGGCCGTTCCAAGGTGTTGATCCCAGTTTAAGCATTTTATGTTTCTGGTTCATGCAGCTAATTGCTCTCTCATAAAAGTATTTGATAATAATAAGAATCTCTGTCCTGATAGAGTTTTCTCGAGTGGCATTGTTTGGTCAATTTAACTGTATCCGTAATGTGCACGCCACAAAATACAACCAGTTTAGTATAACACGTATGGTTCTTACAGGTCTAGGCGCAAGTTGTACAGTGGATGGTAACTGTACGGTTTCGGCCAACGAAGCAGTACTTGGTACGGATGGCAACAAGACCTGTCAGTGCAAATCTCTCTTCACAGCAAAGGGCGACGGGACTTGTATAGCAGGTAAGCATTCACACAATTTACGGAGAACAATTGAAATAATATTGTAATTTTTACTATTGACGAATGTTTCACAATAGCAGAGCCTCGTTTGTTGGACCGTATCCCACCCTCGGGTGAGATGTCCTTATCCACAACTTATGAAGATGTAAGATTCACTTTATACCTGTATTAAATCATTTGACATGTTTTTCAGAATGGGATTCAAATGAATCAATGCCTGTAGTCTGTACTACATAATACCAAATAAATATACCACGCAATTAATCAATCATAGAGACCTCCGTAGCCGAGTGGTTAAGGTCTCTGAATCAAGATCAACTGCCCATGGTTTGATTCTCGCTCAGGACAATAGAACTTTTAAATGTGGAAACCATCCAGCTAGCGTACCGAAGGTCGGTCGGGGTAGAATGTACATTAGCGGTCTTCGAAAATGTACATTGTGCATCACGTTCGGGCCCGGGGTTGAAGTAGGGCGGTAGAACCACAAAGATATACTGTACACTTGATTATGATAAGTAATGAAGGCTTTTTTTAGTGACAGTTTTCTCGCAACAAACTCGGAGGGGCAAGAATGATCCTCACTATCTCCAAAGACTTATATACTGCCTTGGTGAAGGAATTTGATATATTATTCACTTTTGTGATTATAGCTTTTTAATATAGAAAAACAAACCAAAACGCCTTCAGTACATGTACATGGAACTTGGAGTTCGGGTGTATCTCCGAATCTTCCGCATATACTCTTACAATAATTACATCTTCCCCACACAGCTCGCCGACAATATCCGACACATTTTGAGTCCAACAAATCTTTCTAATAAAACTCTGCGTTTTACTGTTTTCCGAGGACACTTCTTTCAGTTTAAAATACTCGAAATCATCCACCGGTATGGCGGACGCCATCTTGCCAACGGTGTTGTAAATAAATCGGCAGTGTTTAAACCCACCCATTTGCTAATGGTAATTGTTTTCAATAAAAACGACCAATGAAAAAGCCGATTCTAAGCAAGCGTCGTGTTAAGTACATGTTTTATCCGGGCATTTCAGGGAATAGGTAAAAATCGTTGACGAATTTTATTTTTCAACGTTATGAAATTGCACGGTCGGCGGAAAAAAGGAAAATAAAATTTAGGTTATTGAATTTTATTTTTTATTTCATTTTGGCAAAAAATAGGGTCGGCGGTCCCGTTAAACAGAAAATAAAACAATGTTGGCCTAATCACAAAACAAAGTCATACCATGTAGCAGCAATAATGTTCAAACATGTTNGACGAATTTTGAATTATAGCTGGAATTTCCAGCCATTTAATTTTAACTTAAAGATATTCAATCATTTAGTGATCTTGTGCCATGTAGGGAAGCCATAACATCTAGAATATATCGGCTGCCCGGTATGGTGAACCAAACTCTCATTCATTAGTTTCTAAGTAATGAGTAACTTTACACCATGCCGATAGAACATTAGATAGAAATATGTTTTTGGTTGAAATTGCATCTAAAATATTATTGTTGATATTACATTCAAAAAGTAAGGAATCACCATATGTTTTTATAATTTTCTGGTAAAATAATGTCCATTTACTCGTATTGGTTTTATCTTAATCTTTTTAAACCCAACTGCATTCGATTGCATTCAGGAATGAGTCTATGTCCGTTAGTCGGATACCTCCATATTCTACTGATTGAATTACTTAAGCTCGCTTAATTTTATCAGGTTTACCGTCCCATATGAAATTAAATATGTCTGAGTGTTTATCTTTAATAATATCATTTGGTGCTCTTTTCGAGAAAACGCATCAAACCTACTCATCCACCACTTTTAATGGAACAAACTTCCATTGCCCAAGTCAACCTCACACACACATAGACTTGGTCCTTTCTGCGGACGCCAAGTGGTCTTCTCACATTTCGTTTATCCTTGAAAAAGCCTGGTAGAGAATCGGTATACTTCTAAGCCTGAAATGTATACTGGCAAGGTCAGATCTTGAAAAGATGTACATCAACTTTATAAGACCACTTCTTGCGTACGGCGACATCATTTGGGACAATTGTCCTGTAGCTCTAAAAATGACATGGAATCTGTCCAAGTTGAAGCCGTCAGGATCGTGACAGGTGCTACAAAATATTGCAATATCGACTGCCTTATCAAAGACTGGGAATCACTCTCCAAACGAAGAAAGAAACATAGTATGATGCAAATATACAAACTGGTGTTCCTTCTTGGACATGAATTAAAAACGAGTTATTTTCATATGAGAAATTACGTTGGGTTGGTTTTGACTATGGCTTTTAGCAGAAAAAAAGTAGTAAACACAATTTAAATGAATAAACAAAACGCATAAAGATGAATATACCTTTACAAGTTAATACTATTGTTATACGTATGACATTATTTTGCGCAATTGCTTAAACTGAATAATAAATGGTATCCAAAAAAGATGACCAGTGTTTATTTTATGCTTTTCGGTGGTTTATAGAAAAACATCAGTGAATTAAAACTGAAATTTCTCTGTTTCAAACAGTGAAAATTAACAGTGAAAATTATTGATAATTTTTATTGTTTTACCGAACTTTTTTTTTCAAAAATACAAAAACAATAATTTGAAAGCATAAAATAAAAGGAAAATGCTCCACTCGTGAAAATATTATTTCCTACGATCACTCGTAAATGTAAACGATATTCCACCAAATCCAACAAATATTCTCTATTTAACAGCTCCTTACAGCTTGCCTTACGTGCCTAATGGCATTTTTCCCATAAGTCATTTATCTTTTTACGGATTAATGCGGCTGAAAACACGTGGGTAACAGTACCTATAAATACATGCTCAATACATTGGAGGTCATTTAGTCAGCTTCTTCATCAGACGCAGTTTCATTGCATTTTCATTCGTGATGTTGGGGAATAGCACAACTAACTATTTGGAAATTAGAGACAGTGATGATGATTTGAAACGCATCGTCTTGCTCTTGAATTTGCGACTGCATCGTGTTATGTAACTTGTGATACTATTAATAGGTATTGTAACCTTTGTTGGAATAATCGGAAATATATTGATCTTGATGATATACGGCCGCCGTCGGGAGGGAGGAAACTTTCGCTGCTTTGTACTCATGATGGCTACCATCGACTTGACAAGCTGCATCACGACTTTGCCGGGTGAAATATACTCTTTATTAAATTGGTATGACAGCCCTTATATGTGGATTTGCAAAGCCAAAACGTTCTTCAATGCTTTCACATCTTGGGGATCAGCTTGGGTTCTCTTTCTGCTCGCTGTGGATCGCTACCGGAAGATTTGCCGACCGCTTCGCTGGCAGATAAGAACTTCGCTGGCAATAAAGCTATGTATCATAGCTCTTATTATTTCTGCGACTGTAGCAAGCCCGGTGGCAATGGTCTGGGGTAAGCATACGTACGAACACACGGTAAATTCAAACCTTTCTGTGAAGTGTCTGTCTGTGAAAAAAGACATAGTAAAAATATACAAAGAACTGCACAGCATTGGGTATATTTTTTTTCACCTGTTTTTATTTCACTGCATGGGCTACTCGGCCTCAATTCAATCACATCTATTACGTTGTTTCGACAAAGAACTAAATTTACTAGAAATCCAATACAAGCTCACGATGGACCATCAGAACCAGCCAATGTCCGAAAAGATGTCCCCGTTGACACCGCATCAGTATCTGGCGGTACACAGTCTACTTCGTCACCAGTCTTTGCTGACCAATTGCAGGAGTCATTGCCAAACGTTACTGTTTGCAGATACAGGGCTACGTGTTCGAACGAAAATATAAACGTATCATTCCAAAGACAAGACAAACCCCGTTTTTCGGACAATTGAACATCTAACGCTGCTGCTGTCCCAAACACATCTAAAACCAGAGAGTCCAATGAAATTTCACTTCAATCAACAGCAGCCAGAGAAGACAGGTTTCAAAGAATGAAGCAAAAGACAATCATTATGCTTGTCCTGACGGTCACATTTGTAGTTACCATGGTGCTATACGTCGTGCTAATAAGCTGCAAGACCAATGACGCCCTAAATAAGATAACTGATGAGGATAAAGTGTTGTTCTTTTTCTTTTTGAGGCTTTATTTCCTTAATACAATAGTTAATCCTTTCGTGTATGGCATTATGGATGTTAGGTTCCGGAATGACACAATGAAAATTTTGAAAAAGATCGTTCCTCATTAGGGAAATCCTTTTACATGTAAAGCGCCACTTTATCAAAACAGATTTGTAACTTTTATTCTAGAGTAAATCATGTCGATCTTTGTATGTATATGGTAGTTTAGAATTAACACTTTGTCTTACGATTTAAACCTTTGTAATGTGTTTAAACGTTGAACGAACATGTATGTGTAAAATCTATATGTCGTAAACTAGCACTTTATGTTGCCCATGTATTACTGATTTATATTGTGTTGATGTAATAAATATATGTGTCGTTTTAAGATGACTGAGAACAACGTGGTTATGGGGAGATTTAGGATATCGTTATCCGTCAGTCCGTACAAGCGTTGCATGTGCGGGCGAGTGTGCGCGCGTGCGTTAACATTTGTTGTAGATCACCTCTCACCCTGAACCAGTGAGCAGATTTTAATGAAACTTTACAGGAATGATCCTTGGCTGAAACTTCTTCCTAAGTTATTGAAATCGTTTCAGTAGTCCGCATATAAATGTATTTAAAAAAAAAGAATATTTCAAAACACTCCTTCGCAGAACTACCAGGGTAATGGGTTTAATATTGTATGCAACACGTTAACTTTTATGGCGTTATTTAATGCATCGACTGTTTGTTAACATGAACTGTTGAGCTTTTATCATTTTAACTTAAAGGGACCCATTCGTGTTTATGAACAGAAGAGAACAGACAGTTTATTAAGACTGTGTGTGCTGTGTTTAATGCTGCGCTGGGCATCCGGACACCTGCCATAAAGAAGTACCTCGTTCTGGTAATAAGATTCATGTTCTGCTTGCAAACTAAAATGCCGCTTCTATTAATATGAAATTCGTTTATCCAAGTTTAATGGTAAGTATCTGAATCAAAATACCTACATCAAAGCTATGTTCATTATCATCATAGTGTACCAAGTACATCTTAAATGTATTATATATTGCACTGTGATTAAAAAATAGATTGATAGATTTCGTTTAAGTTGAAATATAAAATACATTAATATACGTGTCACATCCATTAAATACTTACAAGTTATTGCCCGAAGCCACTTATAAAATGCACTAATTTTGATCCTGTTCACTCCGTACAGATTATATTTAGTAAGACTTTTAAATAATTATATTACAGGACATAGAGAATTTTGATGGACTAAAGCATGATATCATTGAAATCAACCGATGATTTAATGGGACCAATCTGTGGTAAGCGGTAATCCCATTTAATGCGAAAGGTGAACATATTAAATCAGAATCTATTTATCAGACCACCGATAATATCATCCTGTGTGCATATTACGACATTGAACATTGGTTGACAATATTTAAATTTATGAAAAATATAATCTATGAATACATCCTATTACATTGTTTGTAGCTGAACTTTATTCTGGCATGAAGAGTGCACAGTAAGATTGTTCAACTCTCTTCAATCATCGCATACTTTAATAAATATGTTTATATCACAATATATATTTATTTTTAATTTTCTTTCAATACATTTCGATTAAAAAATCGTGTTTTACAGAGACCTACTTCCAACGCAAAGGGGTTAAGCATTTGATGATGATAATATATGCCGTGTTCTGAGAAAACTGGGCAAAATGCATGTGCGTAAAATGTCGTCCCAGATTTACCTGTGCAGTCCGCACAGGCTAATCCGGGACGACACTTTCCGCCTAAACAGGATTTTCGCTAAACATCATTTAAACGCAAAATTCCATAAAAGCGAAAATTGTCGTCCCTGATTAGCCTGTGCGAACTCCATTTCTAGCATTTCTGCATTTCATAACATAGCATTTCTAATATACTGTTGTGAACATTTGCCCATTGTTGTTGTCTAGTGCAATCTTTAATTGTGACGGTAGTGTATGTATAGGACTGTACGGATTTAATTGACACGAGTACATAAATGTATGTAACAGCCTTGGCTGAACAGCGTGGCTTCGAAAAAAAAACATACTTAAATAATAATATGTTGTCTATTGTTGAAAATGTAGACATGAAATTAGTCAGTTCGTCAAATGGTCGGGCTAAACCACTTGTTTACAATCTCATGAAACATAATTCATCGATTAGGTAAATAAACAAATATTAAATAGTATAAACACAATAGAAATACTATCGGACAAAAAAGACTCTTTAGGGAAAAACAAGGATTTGATAATTATTACTTAGACCGTACATGCAAAATCGATTCATATTGCTTATGTTAACGTTTTATAATAATTTAACGATTTATGGTAATAATCAGTTTTATTTATCGATTTTAACTCGATCAGCATATAGAAACATTAAAAACGCAGTCCATTAATCATAAGTAGTTTCCATTTTCATTTCAGTGTTACAAATGTTCATGAAGCGAAAATAACTTCAATATAGATGTGCCAAGTCAGATAGAAGAAATATATAGGCTTGCCTAAATAATCGAAAGAGAAATCATTATAAAAAAGTGAATATACAAAGGCTGTCCAGAGCGTCTAATAACAATGACATTGAACATTCGTAAACTAAAAATTATAATTAAAGCCTCTATAACGCTCAAAATCAACGAAAATGTCGTAATATATTTCGTAAAATAAAGTTAACATATAAATAATCAGTGTTCCTTATAGCAATAGCCACAATTTCAACGTTAGATGTGCTCTGGTAACATAGATCTAACACGATACAAAATGTTTTTGTTTTTTTTTCATTTTTTGTGTGGTACAATGTGCTGCATGTGCTGCGTTTGCTGCGTGTCCTTTCTAGCCTACAAGTAAAGTATCACGATTATGCTCATCAATCCGGCTGCAACACACAATGCGAACCCCGTGTGTTTGTGATAGTATTTGCCCGCAATGGTCTCGAATGTCTTGCTGTCGGTGGCAGTCGCGAACACTATGCACCCCACCAGAGCCTAATTACCTAAAACAAAAGCGTCTTCATCATCATAATCCTTCTCCTCTTTCTCTTCGTCCTTTTTCCTAATTCATCATCATGATCATCATTATGATCATCTTCACTTAAAAATAATTTATATAAATGTATATATTTTAATTGACCATTAAACATAAGAAAACGAAACAATATTTAATAATTTTTGTGAATCTCATTTCGCTGGTATAAATTTAATTTGAGTTTTCTGTTAAAACTATGTTTTTGTGTTAAAATAGTAATGGTTTTCAGCGACCTTAAGTTGAGATTGCGCAATGAGTTTAAAAAAAAATAAAAAAGTCTACTTTAGGACAAAAGTTTGTCTTAAGTCAATGCGTTTGCCGCAAAATACGTGGGTCTGTAATGGATGTGGTTCCGCCGAGCGACCGGGAGTTCACGGGTTCGATCCCCACTGTGGAAGCGTTCTCTAGAAACGGACACGAGAGCGTTTCAATAAGCCTTAGACTTTCGATGCAATCGAGCTAAAATAAATAGGTTTAAATTAAATGGCCACGCCCCGGAGAAACATGGTTTGTGCAGACGAAAATGTGTCGTCCCGGATTAGCCTGTGCGGACTTCACAGGTAAATCTGGGACGACATTTTACGCACATGCATTTTGCCCAGTTTTCTCAGAACACGACATATATTATCATCATCAAATGCTTAACCCCTTTGCGTTGGAAGTAGGTCTCTGTAAAATACGATTTTTTAATCGAAATGTATTGAAAGAAAATTAAAAAATAAATATATATTGTGATATAAACATATTTATTAAAGTATGCGATGATTGAAGAGAGTTGAACAATCTTACTGTGCACTCTTCATGCCAGAATAAAGTTCAGCATGCCTACTAAGTGTCGCGCGAAATATTAAAAATATGTTTTTAATATGCAATAAATCAATTTGTAAACAGCCCATAGACATTCAACAATGGAGTGACTGACGTCACACTTACTTACAAAAAAGCGATTACAATTCTTCCATTACTCCCAATGGATTAACGAGCGGGCAATTGTTGTCGTTTAGTGCACACAATATTATGATTTTTCTTTTAATAAGCGTATTAAGCTGCGGATTGGTATTCAACCACTACATAACAGTATTTAGTAAGTAAACGGCAATGGATTTAATAATTATTAACGGTCGAGCAATTGAAGACTCATACTTGTCGCCACATCCTTTTCGCCCAAATACACAATGGCGCATTAATATGAATAATAAGAGGAAACAAAGCTACATTTATTTTCCCGTGATTATTATAACAATAAAATATACCAAAACAATATATAGCAATGTTAAATAATTTCTTTCATTAACATGCTTGTCATTTAGCAAATGACAAAAAAATCATTTAATAAGATTCAGACATAAATAATTAATAGTATACAGCACTGTTATTTGACAATGATAACACAGTTATTATATACACATAACATTTATTCTGTGAAACAGAGAGACAAAATATTGAAATATCCATGCCACTGGCAAATTACAGAATATGATTGACCAAGTGGTATCTCCGTTTCCATTTACGTCGTCGTCCGGTTCGTATGCGCATATGTTTCGACTCAACATACCCAGTTTATTGACCGAGAAACGTTCTCAGAAACTGTGACCGCAGAATGGACTCCAAGAAAGGTTCACAGAAACTGTGACCGCAGAATGGACTGTCTCCGTATATAGTTATGCAGACGCGTTTGGTTTCACATTTCGAAGCTGTAGTCGCATTCACTTACGGGAAGCGAAGCCTCCGAAGTTTCAGAAATGCCATCGGCTGAGAGCTCCGAATCACTCTCGTCGAGTATGATGTCACGGTGGCTGATGACGTCAAGAACGCGTTGCTGCAGCTCTACAATCTCGGCTGCCTTTTTGGCGGCGAATTCATAGCACATGTTTTTGACGCCATCGAGAATGGAGAGATGTTGTAACTGGAGTTCTTGTCGCCGTGTCTGTCGGCGCCATGGTACTGACAGGTCACTTCCTCCAGGTGACGTCTGATAATCATCACCTGCTGACAGGCGTACCGGAAATGACGTTCAGCAGACGTTAGCTGTGTATGGAAGTTGTTATAGGCAAATATTGTCGAGAGATTTGTTTAAATTTGTTAATATACCTTTAAGTCGTTAAAAGTATACCTGGATTCGAATTTGCTGTTAATTTTCTACCCAATTCAAGTAATGTTCCTGTGTGCGGCGATTGGAATATTACTGTCAATTAGTGTCAATTAAAATGTCAATTAAACTTGTATTCATATTCCTGATTCGGCTGATTATTGTTTCCATCCAAATGCTAGGTGTGAAAATCAGTCACGTTAAATGAGTATTACTTTATTCACACGTGTCGATGCAGGTGCTAGACTATACAGGGTTCAATTGTTTCCTAATAGTTAACGAGTAATTGTTATTGTTATTATTAGAAATACGATTTGTGAAGTCTGCGTGGCGAATTTTAAATGTTGTTTAATTCAATTTATTAGCTTGTTCGTTTTATTTTGCAAACTGCTTTAATTTATTAGAAAATGGGTTCAATCTCTCAAACATATTTATTTCTAATTTTGATAAATCTGAGCTTTTATATTCGTAATTGTATTAACATGTATTAAAATAATGCACATGCTCAGTAAATAATACAAAAAAAAACTTGTAACAATATAAATGCAATACTTATTAGCAGGCTGGACATAACAGGTAGATAGCACATATCTATGGTTAGAACACGTAAGTTTTAACGAGGGGTGTGGTGAAATTTATGAAACAGTATTATTTAGTATCGAATTTCTTATAACTAAAGCTTCTTTTACATATATGCATACATTTCTTATTTTCAACAAGGTCTTCTAACATAATACAATTTACAACACATACATAACATTTCATCTTAAGCAATAAGAACACAAAATAAATAATCATATAAGCATACACACTAATAATGAACTATATCATAATTAAAAGAACCACACTCTTAAACACACACGCATGCACGCAAGTACAAAAACAGTCATAACACATGACAGACATAAAACTACAGTTACCATTTATGCAAGAACAGTATTCAAACATAAAACTTTAAGGTTATTTACTAAAAAAAAGAAGCATGTTCAGTTTATTTCATAAAGGGTGGTAGAAAGATAAGCTTTCATTTTTTTCTTAAATGTCATTAAATTGTTTGTTTGGCGTAAAGACGTGTACATATACAGATGGGTTAATTAAAAATATACGTCTAATGTATTTAACGTTCATTAAGCAAATTTGCAAATTTTTATTTAGTGCGACACGTGCATAGAAATAATATGTCTTTGTTTAATATTAGATTGTATCAGCCGATATGCATTTTTCCATCAACTACCAATAGTAATGAATTAAGTGTGCTAAATACGTAACTGCCACCCGAATACCCAGTTCTCGCATTTGCGCCGCCTCTGTTGTCAGTTTAAACCAGATAAAAGCAGAAGCTATACAAGAGCTTAAAAGCGTGAAAGGGTGTAGTCAAGCGTAAAATGCTAAAGTGTAAATAATCTAGTACATCGATTCGCTGTGCAAGCGAGTCTTTATATAAACTTGAAGAATTATATAAAACTGAAAACGTAGCGGATTAAAAGCAACAGTTTTGTGTGGATGACTTTGGTTCTAAATATCTTTTTTTACTGGTTTTTATTGAATTAATAATAAAATCTGAAATGTTAGCCGCATCGATATTTAATTCGCTTGTTCTACCGGACTTTACAAGCGTACTTGTTTTCATTGTGACATTTCTACTGATCTACTGGTCAACTCGGAGACATCATGGCATACCTCCTGGCCCTGGTCGCTGGCCAATCATCGGTAACCTGAGGTCGCTGGCGGGGCCGGACAAACTCAAGGTGTTCCGAGATCTTCGCCTTAAATACGGCGACGTATTTACACTGTATTTTGGTTCGGAACTGACCGTTGTACTGAACGGCTACGACGCGATAAAGGATGCGTTCTTAAAGCAAGGTCGCCATTTTTCATTTCGACCAGAGAATGACTTCGTGAACCGTTACATAACCACGGATCTTGTATTCGGGAATGGTCCTGAGTGGAAAGCCAAACGTGTTTTTATAATGAACGCTTTCCGTGATATATGTTTTGCGAGGAATGGCGCCGTCTTGGAGCAAATTGTTCACGAAGAATTAGACTTGCTACTTGAAGATATTACGGAAATCAAGGAACCCTTTTGCCCAAGGAAAACAATGTCACTAAGCTTTGCCAGTGTTATGTTTAACATTCTTCACGGAAAACGTCCCGAACGCGATGATAAACGCTTTCTGTGGTTTCTCGACACACTTGACAAAGGGTTTCAGATGTATCTAGGCAGTCAAGTTCGACATTATTGTTTTCCATGGCTGGTCAAACTTCCCGGTGACCTTCTTCGAATGCAATATGCAAAGGATATGTCCGCATCACATATCGAGTATTTTGAGGAATATTTAAAGAGAGGGAGGCGGCTGCCATTAAAGGATCCAGGGACTGCTTGTTCGATTTCTTCTTATCCGAGGACTCCCCAGTGACGCGTGACGATATTTGGAAATGTCACGAAGATCTCCTGGCGGCGGGTACTGAAACATCGGCTACCACACTGACTTGGATGATACTGTTCCTAGCTCTGTACCCGGACGTCCAAGTCAAATTGCACGCCGAGATCACGCGAAAGATCGGTAAAGAGTTACCCGCGATTAGTGACCGCTCCGAAATTCCATACGTGGAAGCAGTGTTATTGGAAACTTTGCGGATTGGAAGTAACGTGCCATTGGGCGTGCCACATTTCGTAAAGGAGGACGTGTCATTTAGAGGTTTCTTAATACCCAAAGGCACAACTGTCATCGCCAATTTAGCCTCCACGCACTACGATCCGGCAGTGTTTCGTGATCCTTGCGCATTCAGACCAGAGCGTTTTCTCGACGATTCCGGTCGTGTGTTGCAACCATCGGAGCAGGTGATCCCGTTTTCTATGGGTCAAAGGTCGTGTTTAGGGGAAACCATCGCACGCATCGAACTGTTCCTGTATGTAACAAGGATCGTGCAAAACGTGGAGTTCAAATTTCCAGCTGGTTGCAAAAGGCCAACAATAAATGGTGTTTTCGGACTGACGTACAGACCCGAGGACTATTATGTAGACATTGAAAAGAGAAATTAGGAGATCTAGACCGTGCTGTATGTTGAAATAAATAGTTGATTTTTTATCAACGCTAAGGTGACATACATAGATATAAATAATGTTGGAACATATCCACAAACATTTAAATGAACCAAATAAATTTTCATTATTAATAGATGGAACGTATTTTACTTATATTATGTGTATTTGTCTACTTTTTTCTGACTTTATGAGCGAATTTAGCCCTAATAAAACAAAAGAATATAAATCATGTTTAACGGCTCATAATAACAATGTTTATTTAGCGTGTATCCACGCAGATAAATAGTTCAATTGAAACATGTGTAAAGCAGGTTTTCAAGTTCTGTTCTTTCGTTATCTGGCATTTGTATAAAAAATAACAATTGTAAAACTTACGTTTATTTCAATCTTAGAAAAAACTGAGTTCAATACATACAATAAAAAGCCAAAGTTTCGTTGAATTTATTTGACTAAAATAAGTCACTTCTATGTTTGCCTAATATATTAATATAATGTGCTCAACAATAGGTTGGGTGTATACACGATGAAACGTTAAACTAAGCCGCTTATTACTTGCATTACATTACTATCGATTTTAACGTTAACCGAATTTCTCTAGATTTTAAACTATGGTATCAATAAAGCATGCGGTTTAAGCTGTTTCAAAAACAATTAACGGGGAAATAATATTTTCCTTTAGAAAGGACCTCAAAGGAAAAAAATACAAAGGACCTTATACGAAAAAAAATAACTATGCCTAAACAATCGGAGGAAAAAGAACCGTTAAAGCGGGACTGTACGATTTTTACATGTGTTAAATTTTAATATATTGATTAAATTATGTTACGATGACTCAAAATAGGCAATAAAAATTATACTTTGAAGACGAATTTCATAAAATGCAGNAACATGTGTAAAGCAGGTTTTCAAGTTCTGTTCTTTCGTAATCTGGCATTTTTATAAAAAAATAACAATTGTAAAACTTACGTTTACTTACGTTTATTTCAATATTAGAAAAAACTGAGTTCAATACATACAATAAAAAAGCCAAAGATTCGTTGAATTTATTTGACTCAAATAAGTCACTTCTATGTTTGCCTTATATATTAATATAATGTGCTCAACAATAGGTTGGGTGTATACAAGATGAAACGTAAAACTAAGCCGCTTATTACTTGCATTACATTACTATCGATTTTTACGTGAACCGAATTTCTCTAGATTTTAAACTATGGTATCAATAAAGCATGCGGTTTATGCTGTTTCAAAAACAATTAATATTTTCCTTTAGAAAGGGCCTCAAAGAAAAAATACAAAGGATCTCATACGAAAAAAAAAATACTATGCCTAAACAATCGGAGGAAAAAGAACCTTTAAAAGTTGTTTTACATTTTACAGCATGTTTAACTATGAAGTAAAAGAGGTCTCGCGTCACATCGAGTGTTAATGATTGTTACATTTCTCCAATAACGTGGCGTAACTAGCAACGAAGACACTATTTCCAATTCACGTTATTACACGTATTGCATATTGTTTTTTGTTATTAATAATATCATGTAATCCTCATATTATTGTTAACGCCGATTTTCTTTTTAAAAGACATATCTTGTTTTTCACGTTATATCTTTAAGGCATAAAGACCGTAAAAGTACGCCATAAAGACCAAGGACAAGTTCCTTGAATGACAGTTGTCGCGAAATGCGAGTACATGTATACCAGACCTCATGATGGGGTTGATAAACTTTGGTA
>VMBQ01001588.1:0-45452 GCA_007657795.1 Dreissena rostriformis
ACTTTAAGAAATTATATTGATTTATACAGGATGTATGTGATGTTTTGTTAAAATTTCCGTGAAAAGATCAACACATTTAATGTCCAAAATTAGATATAGCGCATGTTGTATATTTAATACAAATGTATACGTAAATAAAGATCGTAGGTTTAAGACTTCCGTCTGGAAATTGAACAGGTGAAGGACACAAATGAATATATAAAATTATATATCATGCTAAACGCGTGTCTTGTCTCTTTTCATTATATTACACATTTTTAGTTTTTACATTGTGAACGTGTCCTCTTAATACATTGCATTTATTGGAAAAAAAAGCTTTGTCATCAAAACATACAAATAAACCTTCATAAAACTGTTCGAGCAGATTACTGCACTGTACGTGTATTCATACATTCGTTAACTATGCAATTTGGATCTGAGCTATTTATACCTTATGCGAAGCCTATAAAAGTAAAAACTAAATTTTCGTGAAACTTCCGTTTCATGAATTGATATTAGTTTAAATTTAAAGAGTGGTAGTAAGTGATTTAAATATCAGTAGTAAGTGATTTAAATATCAGTAATAAGTAATTTCAATATCGATAGTATGTGACTTAAATATCAGTAGTAAGGGATATGAATATCAGTAGTAAGGGATATAAATATCACTAGTAAGTGATTTAAATATCAGTAGTAAGTGATATAAATATCAGTAGTAAGTGATATAAATATCAGTAGTAAGTGATTAAAATATCAGTAGTAAGGAATATACATATCAGTTGTAAGTAATTTAAATATCAGTAATAAGTAATTTCAATATCGATAGTATGTGATTTAAATATCAGTTGTAAGGGATATAAATACCAGTAGTAAGGGATATAAATATCAGTAGTAAGTGATTTAAATATCAGTAATAAGTGATCTAAATATCAGTAGTAAGTGGTTTAAATACCAGTAGTAAGTGATTTAAATATCAATAGAAAGTGGATCGTGCTGAAAACGTATTCCATGAAAGGTTTAAGTAATTGCATGACGTGTTTAGTATATCAAAATGTTGTAACACAACAAAACATGAAAAACAGAGTTTGTTGGTTAAATGAATGCATCTATCCCTTCCCCTAAGTATCGCCCGTACAGACCCAATATTATCACTATTAATTGTTCATATGTATAAAATATGCATTACTTAGAAGCGCGAACAGACGACCATACGATACAAATTGGTAAAATGGATTATAGGAATTGATCAGCTGATATGTAATTTCTATAAACGTATAACATATATTTTAACATGTATATATACGTATATCGACAAGTTTGTATCGCAAATAGTGAAACAGCCAAGCGTTTTGTTATAACTTGAAGAAAAAGTTTAAATCACATGTTGTAAATACTGATACATTAAACAGTAACACATATAATACAATTATTATTTTATGATTATAAGAGTGCGTTTATTGTATTTGACTTAGCTTGACAACAATGTATATTTAACGAATTAGAACATACGTTTTCAAGATGTACAAGGTGGCGAGCAAAACACCGATCGCGAACGAACCACACGTTTTAAATCCACTACGCATCGTGTAAAAAGATCCCATTAACGAAATGCTTAAACAAAACGTCCACCAGCTTAACCGTTGGAGGAGAAAGAGTACACTATACCTATATCGATTAACTTCAAATATTTAGATTTCAATTTAAATAAATATGTAGAGAACGATTTCAGAATGTACGCCTAGCTGCACATATTTAAAAATGCAAATTGCATCCGAGGTGATATGAGAATGCGACAATCTTGATTCTGTAACTAGTGATGCATTATGCATTACTCATTCACACCCATGAATGAGCTCGTTTGTTGACGTATGTATGCCGCGCTACTCGCAGGTTTAAGGCGAATTAACACTTATTTAGTTTAATTCGTCTTGAATTGAGTAAACAAACCGGTTTGCGTATACTTAATGGTCGAATAGATAAAGATATGCCCGGTAAATATACATATGTTGGTATCTCTGGATCTAGCGTTGTTGATTATGTGTTAACTAAACCGTATCTAGTTCAGTTTATGAGTCAATTGTGTGTGCATGATCCAAATATTTTATCTGATCAGTGTTTGGTAGATATTTCAATGTCTTTTAACCAGCCTGATAATAGTAATTCATTTGTCAAAGTTGATCAGAATCAGACACATAGATGGCTTTGGAATGGTGAAAATAAGGATAGTTACATAGAAGTGCTGTCATCTGCTTATGTCATTGATAAAATGAATGTATGGCAAAATGCTGTTAGTAATTGCAGTTCTGCAAATAATATAGATGTGTGTATTTCACAATTTAGTGATATTATTGACATAGTTGTTTCCCCTTTATTCAAGCGCAAATTAAAAACACAAAACAAAAATTGTGTTGGTTCATGTTCTAGCAATGTATGGTTTACTTCTGAGTGCTCAGAAAAAAGATCGGTGTTTTGCTTGTCACATTGTGTATCGCGGAAACGTATGTTCTACTTCGTTAAATATAAATGGTTGTCAAATACAATGAACACACTCTTAATCATAAAATAATTATTGTATTATATTGTTTACTGCTTAATATATCCGTATACAACAAGTGGTTTTTTATTAACATTAAAATTTATTTAGGAAGAATAAAACAGATAAATATTGGTCGTTATTAACTAACAGTAGAACAGAATATACAAATTGTATTAAGCAAGCTAAACTAAAATATGATAAAAATCAAACTAAAAAATAATAATAGATGCAATATTCAAAAATGCCAAATCGTATTGGAAAAGGTAAAAACAGTCTGCTGGCTTACGAGCATCAAATATAGCCATGGGGGAATTTGAAAATTACTTAAAAAGTAGTAATGCCCAGGATAGCTTGTTTTTAACTCCAGATGAAGACGTTGTAAACTTTGAAGAAAGGTATGCACAAAATGAATTTAATATTATGTTTGAAGAATTAAATATCACTATATCAATTCAGGAAATTAACAAAGTTATAACCGAAATAAGCCCAAACAAGAGTGCAGGCCTTGATTTATATTTAAATGAATTTTGTATACATTGAAAAAGTATTCTCACACTGTATTTGCATGTTCTATTTAATACAATATTTACGTTAGGGTATGTTCCTTCAGAATGGTCGGATGGCCTCGTGATTTCTTTTCACAAGAAAGGCAGTGTTAACGAGGTCAATACTTATCGAGGTATTACATTGCTAAGCACTTAAGGAAAATTATTTACCAAAATATTAAATAATAGATTGTCTGTTTGGGCAGAAAATTATTGTGTATATATAGAGGCACAGGCGGGATTCAGGCCTCACATTAGTACAGTGGATAATATTTTTGTGTAACATGGACTCATAGCTCACATTTTAAATCATGATAAGCAGCTGTATGGTGCTTTTATAGATTTTACTAAGGCATTTGACTATGTTGGCCGGGATAATTTATGGTACACATTGATACGATTAGGTATTCGAGGTCCAATTCTGGATATAATAAGGTCGATGTATAACGCAATAAAATCCAGTCACACACTGTAACGAATTAAGTGATAGCTACGAATACATGCTTGTAGTGAGACAGGGTTATTGTTTATCTCCATTTTTATTGTTCATGTATTTAAATGACTAAGAATCAGACTTTTATAATAAAAGAATAGAACGTATGGATGTGAATGCTTTTAAAATGTTTGATGTATTTTGTGCTACTGGTATGATTATTTTCGGCAACACGGCAGAAGATTTACAAAAAAGGCTTAGATTTACTTAAAAACTATTGTAAGCGCTGGCAACTTATTGTAAACACTGATATAACTAAAATTAGGATTTTCAGAAAAGGTGGGCGAACAACTTCTAAACACTTTTATTATGATGGTAAACTGATTGATATTGAAAGCATAGTTAATTATCTCGGAATCATTTTTACGCCCGAAGCTTCCTTCACAAACTACGCTTTCAGGACAAGTATTAAAAGCAATTATTAAAAGCAATAAATATTTATATAAATTTACCGACATTTCTGTAAGCCTTTGCATATGGTGAACTTGGTCGTCTTTATTGTTAATCTGCCAGATATATTAACATTATTAAATATTGGATTAAGTTGATAAGAACATTAGGAAAACACATAGGAAACAAGTTTACTAAAACAGTTTATTTAATTTTGGTAAATGATTGCAATATTTTTCCTAATAAAATCAACTGGTGTTCATTACTTAAGGACTTACTTTTTACCTCAGGGTTAACGAGGTATGGCTCTTTCAAGAGTTTCATTTTGGAAATGATAAGGTATTTATCTCAAATGTTAAANAATATATTATCGATAGCAAACGATTCGAAACATAGTTTTTGCTACAGAACTTCTCTAGAACTTCTTTTCTCTTACTAAGTCTCTTCCGACATGTATGTAGAGTGTTTATACTATACTTATTTGAACTATCGCTGTCAATTTATACATGTATCTATCTTAAACATTTCTTCTCAATCTTTTCTTCTTTTCTCTATTAACTACTATATCTCCTTATCAAAATAATTTCATTGTTGTTATATGTATAAGTTAACCAATAATGTTCGCTTGAAAACATGCAACTTAATATTACCCTTTTGGAGAAGAACTATATTAGACGAAGTCTTCCGTTCTAATCCAAATCAAACTTGTTTGTATGCAATTGTTGTATGTTTCATGTGTAAATGTATTCTTGTTTAAAATAAATACGTTTAAACTAAATCCTCGTTTGGTAACATATTTTGTTTGGTAACAGATTTTTGCAAATTTCCAGCACCACCATATCAGATAAAACTGTCATTGCCGCCAAAAAACGAGTACCTGCTTTCGAACTCTTCAGTGTACAACACTAAAAATTAATTCTTGACATGATTTGACCATGGTTACGTGACTTTTTGCAGCAGCTGAAATGGGTAAATCGTCAAGCAAAGTTGAGAACGAAAATTAGACCATGATTTAATAATTTTCTAATGAAAATCATTATATATGTTAAAAGCATTAGGAAATACAATAAATTTTACGTGTTTTATGATTAATCTACTTATATTTCCTGTTTTTGACGCATTTTCGTCAATTTACCGCTACACGCGAGTCGTCGTAAACAAATTACTAATACTCAAAAAATGGTGACGTAGTGCGCATGCGCGCATGGGCATAAAATGTAAACAAATGAAGGGTTCGTAAGCTGGTGAGGTTCGAAAGCTGGTAACTGTACGTTTTAAACATTGTTTGCATATTTATTATTGTTTTTTGTTTTGTACAAAAAATCATTTTCTGTTAATTGTGGGGGGGGGGGTAGAAAGCTAAGATTATACTGGTTAAAAAGTAAGCACATTCTCGGTTAGAAATAAATTCAGATGAATACAGAAAAGAATGTTAAAACAGTTAGTATGGTTCGGTTTCATTTCATTGCCACCAACACTAACGCAGTTACGGCTATTAGTATATTCTTTTTGACAAAGCCAGCACGCTGCAACAGTCAGGATTATGATTTCGATGATGGTTTCCCTGGTTTAGTCATCTGGAAGACTGTTTCCTGCCGGATGGTCGAATATTTCACGCTGCGCCTTTTCTTTTTATTGTTTTGGAGCTTTTCGATCCACAATGGTGACGCCATTTTCATTTTAGGATATTGAACCAAAGTTAAATTGACCGAAAGATTCGCAAGAAAAGGTTACAAAACACGAATATATTTTTTTCGATTAATCGAGTGGCGGAACTCAATGTCGGCGATCGCAATCATGAAAATTTGCGCGACGATTAATCGACTTCAGTCGATTATCGGCCCATCACTACTTATCAAACAGATCGCAGTCTCAGCTGAGGAACCTTTTGCTGCCGGAAAATTGATGTTTATTTTTACAGACAGCCAGTAGGCAAAAAAAAACACTTGTTACATTTGGAAATTTGACAACATTTAAGGTGATTGACACTGGTTGTAAGATTATGTTTCGTTCACAAATAACGGTACTTGGCCACTGTTAGTAGCAGGTTTAATGCAAAAGGAGAGAAAGGAAGATTTTCCTGAAAAATCTTCTGGTGTATTTTTACCAATGATATACATGGACCCAGATGATATATTATGTATTTACACTACGTTATTCTTTGTCAGCAAGCATGCATGCAAGTATGAACAACCTGCTATCATTACCTTTGATCAGCAATTGTATTGAAAAGCGGTCCAACTATAATCAGGCGTGTGATTGAGGAAAATTCTGAGGGGAGGACAATGCTGTTGACTGATTTTGAACAACGAGATGTGCATAACATGGTGACAAACATTGTAAAACAGACATTCAAATAAAGAACCTAGTTTAACTTTACCACAAGATTAATTTATAAAAAAAACACTTCACTACTCTGTAAACAATGCTAGCAAATTATGTGATTTCGCAATTAACTACACATTACCAAGGGAACCTATTTTTGTTTCATATTGATGATGGAAGACACTACCGATTTCGGCTCACCCGGGTAGTTACCATAACCATTTGGAAACTAGTATTGCTTTGTGATTTATATCAATGTTTTTTTTTCTTGTTTTCTTTCCATTCTCATTTCAATTTGTTATTCACTGATTTGGCAATCACCTTGATTCTTTGAGAGTCGTTCGTTCTTTCGATAGACTTCATTGTCTACAAAACGACATAATTTGCTGCAACCCAGTCAGCAAAGAAATAACAAACACATTTTAAATGACCGATTCGGATTGGAAGATTGAAAATGACAGCCGATGACATTGCTCAGTACCTAAATTCTACTAGTGCTCTTAGAACAATATGCAGATAATACGGGGCGAGGTATAAAAATCAGATTTTTCTGGCCGCTTATGAGATTTGCGGAATAGGTTATCCATCCTCACCCCAATTTTGTTTACAAATTTACACTAATGTCAGAAATTAGCCTTGGGTCGATAAGATCCGCGGAAAAATCACACCTCTGCATATACAAACGCTACAAAAGATCTATTGTACAATGAACATAGATGATAAATTGTTGAGTTAACTATATATCGAAAGCAAATGTCAAATACCTTTAAATAGCAATTTAGAAGCTATTTGATAATGCTATTATGCAACATTCCAATAGTTTGAATAGGTTGCCTATTTAAACAGCACATTCTCTTTTCTTTTTCTTTAGATTTTTTTTTCACAGAAATGTATTTTAGTTATTATAACAACAGCTATAGAATCAACCACTTATACCACTTGAAGTACCACCAGCACAATTGATACCTAACTACTACAACATGAATTATAGCTATCACTGACAGTGATTTATACCGGGGGCGGTCGATTGGTGCCAACCCTGAATTTTATACCCCCTTTGACACTAATGCAATGGCCTGAACACCAGTGTTGTGTTTTGACTTTTCATGTTCAAGTATGACTTTCAAGGTAGCAATGTGGTTTGTGTGCAGATTAAATACCATATATTTTTGCATAACATGTGTGCCATGTTATTTAAGAATCCATCAATGCCTTGTGGTTATAGAGCGGACAAGCTTTATTTTAACCAAACAACTAAATTAAATTAAAATAAATGTTGTCTGACATTTGATCTTTTAGCATGAACTTGACCTTGAAGATAGCCAAAGGTGTATTGTGCTCAACACACCGGCTCATAGAGGTAAACATTTGTGCCAAGTAACTAGTATTCTGATTGTCTTAAACAATTTGCATTGTATTTTGACGTTTTACCTTAAAGTTTAACCTTGATCTTGAATATAGCTACATGGTTCTTGCATATGACACACTGTATAGGTGAACATTAGTGCCATCTTATTTAAAAATCCTTAAATGCATCCACATAAGTTACAGTCCGGACAGATTTCAGAACAAAAATACAAAAAAACTTATGGGACAAAGTGATTCTTATAAACCCCCCGAAAAACCACTTTCTCCAATTNCAACCAAACGTTTTTAAAGGAAGACGACATGACTTCAAACGAGAATGTTCCCTCAAAGGAAGACATTGTTTCGGTCAATGTGGTACAAGCGGGTTCGTCTTCCGTTTCCATGGAGGTGAAGGGTGTGTCCCTAGTTGCACGAATAGATTCGGGGCCGAAATAAGCATCTAGTCATCAACGATATATGACAAATTTTTACATAAACCAGGAACATTGAAAGATGTGCATATGAAGATGGCGGATGGTACAGTACTGTTGGGCTTTATTGTCCACCCTGTTAACATGAAGATAGGCAGACATACTTTCAAAGAGCGGTTATTCGTAGCACCCATCAGTGGTGAAATGCTTCTGGGACATGACCTTTTACGACATTTGGGAGTGTTGTTGGATCTGATTTCTGATACGCTGGTTATCAATAACGAACATATACCATTGATTACACATTATAAGGATGGCCAACCAGTGGTGGCGAGAGTGACCATCGCGAAACGAACCGTGGTTCCACCAAATTCCGTGGTCAGACTAAAGTGTGATATGAGTGTTCAGATGAAGAATTATTTTGTGGAGCAAAAGACCGATATGAAGTTGGTTGTGCCACGGGTAGTTAGACATGACGGTGATTGCCCTGTGGTGAGTTTTATAAACCCTACAGAGAATGACCATGTTTTTAAGAAAGGTTCCATCATTGGAAATGCATATGAGTGCTCAGAGTTTCTAGAGGATCCATTTTGTGAACAGTCTTCTGGTGTAACTTGCTCTACAGTCAAGGGAGGGAAATGGTGTAACCACCAGTGTGAAAGCGAACCGATGGAGATGCCTAGCCATTTACAGGAAATGTACGTAAAGTCAATTGTTGGTTTAAATGAAGAACAGGCCAAGGAGTTGGCTAAAGTTTTGTGTAATTTCCAAGATGTTTTTGCCAAAGATGATTATGATCTTGGAAGTTTCAATCACATTGAACATTCAATCGACACAGGTACAGCTAAGCCAGTTAAACAAAGGATTCGAAGGACGCTTGCTTGTTTTGCTGAAGAAGAGGCGGCACACCTGAAAAGAATGGTAAATGCTGGTGTGATACAGGAGTCGACCAGTGACTGTGCATCAGCACCAGTGTTGATACGGAAACGCGATGGTACCGTCCGCTGCTGTATTGATTATCGTGAATTGAATAATTTGACGGTGAAGGATTGTTTTCCACTGCCGTTAGTGGGAGATTGTTTGGATACGCTGTCAGGGCATGTGTGGTTTTCTAAACTCGATGCGAATTCAGCGTACTGGCAAGTGAAGGTCAAGGGTGAAGACCGAAACAAGACTGCCTTCACCACAAAGTATGGCCTGTTTGAATACGTGAGGATGGGTTTAGGCCTCACGAACGCGCCCGCTACGTTTAGTCGAGTGGTCAACCTGGTACTGAGAGGACTGACCTGGAAGACAGTTTTGGCATTTTCGGACGACATCCTGGTGATTGGACGGTGGACCATGTGCATAGTCTGCAAGAATCTTAACTGCGGTTCAGACAGTATGTGTTAAAGCTGAAGCCAAAGAAGTGTCTGTTCTTCCTGCGAGAATTCGAGTTTCTGGGGAGAATAGTCAGTGGAAACCAGATGACAATGTCTCTCAGATACACCATGACTGTAGCAGACTGGCCAGAGCCCAAGTGTTCGAAAGATGTGCAACGGTTTTTAGGGTTCGTTAACTATCACAGGTCATTCGTAAAGGGTTTCGCAGATCTAGCAGAACCTTTGTATGCCTTGACGGGCAGAAATCAGTTCAAATGGAGCACCGAAGAACAGAAAGCATTTGAAGGATTGAGACGGGCCTAAGTAGAACCGCCGGTCCTTGCTCTCCCAAATAATCAGGATCCCTTCATTCTGATACAGACGCGTCAGATGTTGGTGTGGGCGGTGTGCTGAGTCAAGTACAGGAAGGTCAAGAGAAGGTTATAGCTTATAGCAGCTTCTCGTTGACACCGGACCAGCGAAAATACTGTACTACGAGGAAAGAATTACTTGCGATTGTTTGTTTCACAAGACAGTTCAAGTATTACCTCTTGGGAAGATCATTTACAATGCGGACGGATCATTCCAGTCTTACATGGATGTTTCGCTTCAAGGATCCACAAGGACATTTGGCGCGATGGAATGAGGAACTGTCGCAATATCACATAGTGGTTAAGCATAGATCTGGGGCTGAGCATCGAAATGCCGTGTTCGTGCTGATGAGCAGTGGAGCCAATTTATAGAGGAAGTGGATGAAGCGGTGGGTTTGTCAGTTGCACACAAAACGGAAGATGCTGTTTCTGATCAGGATAATAAGTCCCAGGTCGCGATTAACGCCCAGGAGGTTAATACTGTGCAAAGTGGTGAAAGGCTGCATTCAGGTGGGTTTACCTTACTCCCTGAGTTGAACCATGCCTCGGGAGGGTTTCCTTTACCCCCCCTAGTCCAATAGTGCATCAGATGGGTTTACTTTTCTCCCTAATGGCACTGGATATCCATCATCCATGGATGTCAACATTGTCTGGGATCCTGGAGGGAAACAGATTACGAGACCATCAACGAGTTATGACCAGATAAAGGGGCTTTCTTGCTCTGTCAGCCATTCTCTTTGTCAAAGTGATGCCGGTTGTAAAAGTGGGCTTACTTGTTCCGGATAACTGGATCAAAACAGAGTGTCAACCAGCAAAGTAGAGGGTCCAGTGAACAATTACTCTAGTTTTAGTGTTTCACTGGTTTGTGAGGACGTTTGTGCATGTTCTGTGTTTGTGTCGGATGTGACAGATAGTGGCAAGCTGCAGTGCTGGGGTTTCTCCTATGAAGAGCTGGAAAAGGCACAAGAGCAAGATAATAGTGTTATATTCCTTCGGGATTGGCTTAAGGACGGTTTGGAGCCGGATGAAGGGCAGTTGTTTATCGCAAATCCAGAGGTGAAGTTTATCTGGATCAACAAAGAATGCTTTAGACTGGTTGATGGAGTGATGTGCAAGTCAAAGGAGGCTCAGGTGATATGGAATTGGTTATTCCGGGCAGCCTTAAAACGACGGTTATTAAACAACATCATGACATTCCTTCATCGGGTCACCAAGGTGTGGCCAGGACAAAGGCAGAAGTTAAAGAGAAATTCTTTAGGTATCATCTTGCTAAGGACGTGCAAAGTTATGTGCTCACTTGTGACGTGTGTAATCGGAACAAGAAGAACAAAATCTATAGAACAGTGCCTCTGACAGAATATCAAGCAGGTGCGCCAATGGAGCGTGTGCATATTGATTTTCTGGGATCATTGCCGAAGACTGCACAAGGGAATGAAAATTGCTTGATGATGGTTGACCAGCTTAAGAAGTGGGTAGAGTGCATACCACTGCCTTCTCAGAAAGCCGAGGTTACCGCAAAGGCAGCGATAGATACATTTTTCTCTCGGTTTGGATATCCGTTCCAAATATTTTCGGATCAAGGCCGGAATTTTGAGAGTAATTTGTTCCAGGCTGTGTGCAAGGCACTCTATATCCACAAGTCTCGGACCACGCCATACATACCTTCTTCAAATGGGCAAGTTGAGCGGTTTAACAGAACCCTGGATGCGGTGCGTTGCTTTATAAGAAAAGCACAGGACAAATGGGATGAAAATATTCCGCAGATTGCAGGTGCAATCAGGGCTTCGGTTAATAGAAGTACGGGCTTTACCCCAACATGTTAATGTTGGTGAGAGAAGTGAATACCCCTGCGCAATTGATGTTTCCTAACATGGCAGAAAAGTGTGGAGACACCGAAGAATATGTTTCAAATCTGGTGGAAAAGATCCAGAAGGCACATGAAGTAGCTAGGGGTACTCTGGAGGCTTCCACAAAGCGCATGAAACGGAATTATGAGCTCCGGGTGCTGCAAAAGTCATATGCGGAAGGTGATGTTGTATATCAGGACACGGCGGTGCTGAAAGGAAAGTGCAAGAAGTTGTGGTCGCCATGGAAGGGGCCAGCATTGATAGTAAAGAAGTTATCAGCGCATCTGTATCGTGTCAAAACCAGGAACTCTTTGTTGGTGGTGAACCATGATAGGATGATGCCATGCAGGGATCGAAAGTTACCTGCGTGGGTGACGCAGGAGAAAACGAAAGATTCAGGTGTGAATTCTACTCCTGTGAGTGCTGATGAGGAAGATTGTCATTGTGTGTGCCGTGAACCGTGGGGTGGACGATTTATGATCATTTGTGATTTCTGTGAGACCTGGTATCATGGGTCCTGTGTGAATGTTTCACCGACTGACGCACTTGACATAGACAAGTACAGATGCACCGTGTGTAAGGTTAATAACTAATCATGTTATTTTCTCTATTTTAGAAATGGAGAACAATGCAGATATGGAAAGAGAAGTTAGAAATCTCCTGGGAAAAGGCAGGCTCCATCCAAATCCTGAACGGTTTGCCAAGGACTTTGTTTTGTTGGCGGAATCGAAGTGTCAATTGGCGAAGGAGCTGCTCATGGAGATGGTTGCGATGGCCAACGGGAAGATAAAAGCTTCAACATACACTGTGAAAAAGACCACTAAAAACTGGCTTTTGAGGTTGGCATCGAGCCTGGACGTGAATCAGGCATACTCCAGGTAGTGGATAAGCGACAATGTCTGGAAGTTGCCTCAGGCTAAGGTTACCAAATTGGACCAAGAATATGATTCCAGCCGGAACAGGCGGGATATTCGTGAAGTTGTACCCACATTGAGAAACTTGGTGAACGAGGTGCTGGACGATGAAAGCTTGTTGGCGTCTAAATCGGATGACGACATGGTCTTGGGCTCGGATCCAGGCAAGTTGCTGGAAAGCCCTCGGTCGAGTGTTTCTACGGGGTCCGTGAAGGAGCAGCCTGAGGCGAAGCCAGCAGGACTGTATCAGGGCGGCGTCGGAAGAGGTTTGTTGCGACTTGTTAATCAAACAACTGGAATGCCGATCAGTCTTGGGACATTGTCGTTGTCGCAGGGAGTGAAAACCGTTGGACTTGCTCGGGTTTCTTCACCCAGTGAGAGGAGCGGATGTAGGCCTGGTCAAGCTGAGCGGTTGCAGAGGAAGGAAGAATCTGTTGGGGCATCTTTGATCACGGATGTACAAGAACCTGCAGCAGCAGAGCAGCCACAGAGGTGTGAAGAATCTGTTGGGGCTTCTTTGCCCACAGATAGGCAAAGACCTGCTGTTGAGGGGAAGAGGCAGAGATCCCATCAACCACTTGTGGTCCGCCCATCCACGAGCGGAGTCTCAAGAACGGTCTCTGAGACACAGCAGGAAGGGGATTTACTTGTAACAATCCCTGGAAAGCGAAGACGGGAAGATGGGGTTCCTGCGGAGTCCTCAGATGTACCGGCCGGTTCTGGTGCTTTAAATCGCAATGCTCGAAGATCATTCGTACCATGTGTGGTTCCGGGATGTACAGGACCAACTGGATATCGGAAGAGGCATGGATACCTGTGCCACATTCCGGGCATCTTCGGGGAATATCTACGTGGCTCTTGAGCAAGGTGTCCACCCTTGACAACTTGGTCAAGTATGTGGCCATGCAGAAACTTCTCGATGGCAAGGACAATAAAGAAATTTCAGAGACCCAGAAGGAAGCCATGGACGGGATTTGTAATTTCCTGAATGTTGTGGTACCAGAATCATATCAGCTAGTCCCACCAAACAGTCCTGCTGTATTGGTTCATTGGAAGGCTTTAGTACTAATTGCTGCGTCCCTTCAGGAGGACGAGAGGAAGTACTGGATAGAAACGTTCGGTGCTCCTGAGGGCTCAGCGGTGGAAGCAGCCCTTGCCGTAGGCCCGGAGGCTGTTGATAGTCATTTCCATCCGGACCGATTGGCTAGGCGGTTGGGATTGCGGACAGATGGCCATGTTGGAGATATCCTGGAGATGGGACCAGTGGCGGAGGAAGAGAGAGTTTCCCTAAAAGGAGAAGTTGCTGTGTACTGTGATCCGGCTACATTTCCTTCGGCCGCATATCTCGCCAGGTTACCCCCATCAGTTGGCGTTGCTATAGGAATCCACCCACGTCTGGCCAATCAGTCGCAAGACACCTTGGATGATTGGATTGGTCACATCAAACATCTGGTCGGGAAAGAACGTGTCGTTGGGTTTGGAGAGATCGGATTGGATCTGACGGAGCCAGAGAAAGACTGGTATCGCCAGTTCAAGCTGGTTGACCGGTTGTTGCCATCCTTGAAACAGCGACACGTCCTTGTTATCCACTGCCGTGGCATGCCTGGAGACAGTAGTACGGCAGCGTACATGTTGTTACTTCATCGAATGAAGTCCGTCTCTCGGACACAGCGAATGCACTTGCATTGCTTCACAGGAGACAGTTACGTCGTGGACAAGTTGCTGGAGGCGTTCCCGGAGACGTATTTTGGTTTTACCAATGCGGTTGAAAGGTTTGACAGACACCAGCAGGATGCAGTGACACGCATCGAAGAGAGTAGATTGCTCCTGGAGACGGATGCGCCGTACTTCCCTTTGCCAGGCAACAAGTGGTCGTCACCGAACCAGATCCACAGAGCTGCTAGACTTGTGGCGGAACTTCGGAACGTGTCTGTGGAGGCGGTGTTGGCAGCCACTACTGACAATGCCATGAGGCTCTATGGACTGCGGGCTTAATGTTGTCCGACTCCTAGGCTTGTTTTGGGGTGGGTTGTTTGGGGCTTATTTGTCCAACAACCTTAACCATAGTTTCCGAGGACCAGGATACCAGTGAATGACTTGTTCGGGCTTNGACATGTGCATCATGATTCTTCCAGCCCTGACATCGTGCGGCAATCGTTCAAAAGGATAAGAATGATCCCCAGTGGCAGTGATAGAGATTAATTTTGCTCATCAACACTTAACACCAGTTAAGATAATCCTGTTTGTTGTTTATCCACAGTTTTAAACACTTATTTACTCAGTTGACAGTTTGTAAAAATGGCGCACTGTATGAATGAAAATGTCAAAGTTTGCGTATTCCTACGACATCACGGACATGTACTGTTTAGTTAATGTTGTTACAAGTTAGTATTATTGTAGCATTATTTTATGCTTAACTTTGTTTGGTTATTTTAGTAAGAGCAATAAAATGTTAAAAACTTTCAGCTTTGTTTACTCGTAGACCATCAACTATTGGACTTTTTTCTTTTGGCGGATGAATGATGCAAACACTAATGACGTCATTTTGTGTATTGAACTGTATTGAGGCACGCCACGGGAGAGGGTTATTTTTCAGCGAAAGGGAAATTATTATTAATTATTTTCTTGAAAAAGAGGCATAAAAGAAACAGATTATTTTTTCATGTCAGTGTAAGATTGTTTGTTTTTTCACTCTTGATCATAGAAAAATAACATTTTCACTCGTGGCTTCGCCACTCGTGAAAATATATTTTCTATGATCACTCGTGAAATAACAAACGATCTTACACTGACATGAACAAATATCCTCTATATCCTGCCAAACATTGTCGCAGCCAAAATTCCATCTTTAATGATCATCTCCACATTAAGGTCATTCAGCTTCTATTTTTTTTCGAAATCAGTTCAAACGGAGGAGCTTTTGGAAGGTTTTACGAATTAAACAACGGACGTACGGACGGACAAGTGCAATGATTAATGCCTACCCATATGTGGGGAAACAACCTATTTTCTACAACATTTATACTGATTAAGTGTTTTTTTTTCTTTTCATTTTAAAATATGTTTTAATAATCTGCACTATGTTTTGATTTTTGAAAGATACCACAAACCGTTTTTAATTAGTAAATATATAAACGGGTTCCTTAGACTTACATCCCAAAGTCTCGTGTATGTACGGACGGACGGACGGACAAGTGCAATGCTCTATGATTAATCCTTCTATGGGGACTTACATCTCTTAGTCTCGTGCATGCTATCGTGGCTGTGGGATCATGTTGTAAGCACTTTGGATCAGCCAGAAGCGTGGATAGTATCTGGAAATAGTCCTGCAGGTAAGCATCTGTAACCTTACAGTCGGATGTGTGACGTACATCTCGGCCGATCTGACGGACCTAAGTAACAACACATCTTGGTAAATAAACAAGTATTGAATTTGGAATTTTAAAATGAGTATGCACGATTTGTATATGTGTTAAATTGTAATATATTGATACAAATATGTTACAATAACACAAAATAGGCAAGACCAATAATATATTGAAGACAAATTTCATAAAATGCAGCAAAGACAATTTAACGCTGGTTAAGCCAATGCCGACACTTTTACTCGTATTTGTTAAAATTGTGCCTTTGTGTCGTATACACGAATCTGCACTAAAACTAAATTTAGATATTCATCGTACATGCATGATATACATGCTGGCGAATTCGACTGGAAGACATTTTCGATTTCACATTTAAATATCTGGCTTATTCCGCAGTTTTCGACACATGTTCTTCTTAACTTTTATTTTAATTTAAATATATTTTTAATAAGTTTTTTCACATTTTATATAAATTCATAAATATTTGACAAAATCGTGCATAATCTCTTAAAAGCGAGTTTGTAGGATGTAAACATCAACATTTTTTTTCGCAATCTTAAAACAACATATGAATAGTACAGAGGAATGTTACATAAAATTGTTTTAAAAAAATCTTCATTTGGTACCATAAATACAATATGGTTTACTTCAGTAAAATCTTTAACGAGCAAATTAACGCCGATACCGACACGTTTACTCGTATTTGATGTACAATTAAAAGTGCGTCTACGTGTCGTATGAACGAATATGCGCAGGCTAATGGGAATTTCAAAACAGAGGACACGTTTTGTGCACATCAGGAAGATTTCAGCTGTACATCAAAAAGTTATTTGCAATTGAAAAAAACTTTTATTAATTTATTTTCTGTTACAAATTCCTCTTAACTTGTATTCTACTTTTTGAATCATCAACGTTAAATTTGTTTGACACAAGTAGTAAGATCGTATATACTCGCTTTTAGGTTCAAATAAATACACGAACATAAGTGAAAGAAATATACACAATACTGTTCTAGTATATGCAAAGACCTCTTGCAAATACATGAATGCCAATGTTAGCGTTTAGGAGAGTTTAAAGTTATTTAATATAAATTGATAAAATCAAATATGCAGTAGCTTATATAAATTACTCTTTACTTTTTTAAAAGACAAAGACGTAAAAATAAAATACTGTATCTGCAATAAAATCTCTTTTAAAAATGCATCACCTTTTCTAGTAAACATTGCCGATCAGGTGGTGGAGGTGATAGACATGAGGAGGAGAGACATGTCTGGAAATGTAGACAATTCAACATGATGCTTATCACGCCATTGAAGTCCGAATCCTGGACCGAGGAAACGCTGTTATATCCTTCCGGAGGAAGGAAGCATTTTCCTATTTCCCAATGATCGTGTGTCCAGTTTTCCGCGCGAGTGTTTCTCCAGGATGGTCCGCCGAATCTGTGTTGTAATATGATATTCTGTTTTACGTTATCACATGTTGGACATGGCTGTGGTTTCTGTGATTTGTGAAAAGGACAATAATTCCGTTTCCTTTTGTTACAATATGGGTTTGTTGGACATGGTGTGAGTTTTTCAATGGGGCAGTTTCCACAACTTCTACCAACAGCGGCTTGTATGTTCTGTAATTCTGTGTTGAGAAAGTTAGTGAGTCCTTGCTTCGTCACATTGAGCGCTATGGACGCCTTGAACCAGTTATTGGTCTTCTTGTCGGTGAACATGTTGGTGTTGGAGGCAATCCTGCGAACGTGCACCGCTCAGTGTTGAGTTCGTTGATGGACATGCATGCACACGAAATGAATTCACTTATACATAAGGGTCTTCTTTTCAACATTGACTCCGAGTAGATAAACGTTTCAGTGACATTCATTCATCATCTAAAATAAAATAAGTTCATGTACACAACTCATAAGCTTGGTTTAGATCAAACCCGTCTAACATACATTGTTTATATACATGCTATTGGTGCAAAAGCATATTATGTATATATTAAGTTATACTGGCTGATTGCATATATATGAGCACTGCTCCATGAAATCAAGTATTTATGACATTCCGAGTATGTCGTCGAGATTTGCAATTTTGACGCCACATATAATATTGCTTCTGCATTTGAGACGCTCAGCAGACCACGCAGTTTTGAGACTAGCCGATATACATGTATAAGAAACCTTTTGTGTTGCTATTTGAAGCCAAGAAAAGTGCACAATGATCTTAAGGATGAACCATATGTAACAGAACTAGATATTTAATATTAATTTCGGATTTCGCGAATATTTGTCTTCCGGCAGACTTTGTGTTTGAACGATGATTTTAAATAACTTACTAAGTAACTAATCAGTCGCTTTGGTTTAATTATACAATATCTAATTTTAAATTAAAAAAACTTGTGGTTAAGTTATGCTGTGAAAATGAAATGCCAGTTGGTAACTGTAAACATTCTGTTCCATCAACACCATGTCTACATGTTTGTGAGAACATATATGTGTTTTATTGTAAAAACAAGCTTTAATGCTAGTTTGTAATCATAAGTTCTACAATGTGTTCAACAGTTTTAAAATGTGAACTATATGTGCTAACGAAAAGATTAAAGTTCAAATTTGGGAACTAAACTTAACTTATACAAATTACTTCCGCGCATTTCAGATATTAGCAATCAGCCTGTAAATAAAGTCGGTATGGACACGACTAGTTTGAAAACAGACAAAGAAGTTATTCAGTGTGCAATTGTCCCTTTTTACGTTTACCAATAACAACTTAAGATATACCTTGTACATTTCGAAATGGTCCAAACGTTGTATTTTTACAATTATATTATGAATCCAACTACATAAATAGTTTAGTGTTTACATCCACAGATTCCTATAGTGGTATTCTTCACCTTTTTGTATTCTTAACTTTTCTTAAACAGGTATTAACTCATAATTTATCAATGTTAAAAGATTAAATAACAACTACAATCTACACCAACATAGTTCAGTGTTTATATCCACAGAGCTTCCTATGGTGGTATTCTTCACCCTTCGTGTATTCTTAACATTTCTTAAACAGGTATACACTCAGAATGCATCAATGTTAATCGATAAAATTTCGAATGTCTAAATATATCAGATAATCTTATTTTTTTTGTATTATTAGCATGTGTTAGTCTTGAAAAGAGCATGCAATCCAACCCTTACAAGTTGTATTGAATAATAGCCATTTTAAAGTATAAAGACTTCACTTACAAATAAACTCATGAAATCCAGTGTCTTTGAATAAATGTTCGTCGAAACAACTTAATGATTGATAGCATTTGTTAGACTAGTTGCTATCTTTTGATTAAATTAAGGATAGTAAGTTCGAAGATAATAATTACAAATCTGATGTGTCTGAATGATCAAGTACGTACGGACGTAATAAATCGATTCGGCTTCTTTACATGTAATCCCACTCAATATGTTTGTTTTGCTTATTGGGGAATCCCAGCATGTTACTATAAATAGAGTATCATTGCTATACAAACATATCGTGCGAAAACATTTAAGGATCCCCGCTAATTCATACATATCGTGCGAAAACATTTAAGGATCCCCGCTAATTCATATATATATAGCACTTACGTTATTTCTCCTTATGACGAACCATATAATACACCGATACCCACCGATTTGTTCTGCATTAACTCGTTTATAATCGATTAGTCTCGTCATTATAATAACAATATAAGCCAAATGAAATACCATTTACTGCAGTGCAGACAGTTTTCAAAATATACATTAAAAACGTCTATATTTGTAGGCACATAACATCAACCAACAAAAACATGGTTATATTAATAAAAAACTTAAAAGAAGTTTATTATTAAATTCAACAGGCAGGAACGTGTTAAGGGATACTGGAGAAGACGTTCGAAAACAGGTTTTTATTATTTGTGTAATATTAATGCCATATATTCAGCAACATTATAAGTAAAATGAATTTACAGCATGTAGTCTTGCTAGATTACTCGGCTGACTTAGTTTGAAGTTTGTTTACAAATATGGTTGATGTTATGTACAGACGTTCAAAACAGATCGTATAGAGCAGACTGCCATTGAGTGTATATCCCAGTGTGTATGCGTCATCAGAAATTCAGTATTTTCAGTTTGTATGCAGGTGTATACCCCGGAACAGTTCTAGATGCCGACTACAACTATTAATTGTATGAATTTTATTTAATAAATATTTAATAAACATTATTTGTCTGTTTATTGTATGATGTTTATTTAATAAACTATATTTATTTACATCCGTACACTCTTAACATGTTTCAATATGTTTTTAAATTGCGATTGAGAACCAATGAAGCCCTATAAATCTGCACCCAGTTGACGTGAACGTATTCTTACTTAGGTGATAAGGTGTTCATATCACATTTAATGGAATAAAGCCCACACAAGCATTAGTTAAATAATATGTTTAAATATAGCATATAGACCGTATAAGAATACGTTCACGTCAACTGGGTGCAGACTTTTTGGTTGAAGTTTTATATCGTTTGGGTACTAATCAGCCCTATCAATCTGCTTTCATTTTTTTTTTCACATCCTGCATATACTGTTAGATTCGGGTTTAATAATGACGAGTATCTGTTGATCTGCACCCAGTTAACATTCACATGCGCATATATACGGTCGAACTTGCGTTACAGAGCTAAAGGAACCCTATTGATGCGCATCGAGTCAATTGAGGTGGCTTATTCGCTAGTGATTGCATTACATAACTAATGACATTCTATTAATCTGCGTCCGTACAATATTCGCATGGCTTTATACGTATTTAACAGCGTTGTGGAACTAATGGACCTCTATTAATCTGTGTCTAGACAACGATCACATCGTGCGTATACTGTTAAATTCTGGTTTTATAAATAAAGGCCCTATATTAAGCAGCGCCCAATAATCACATGTGCTTATACACATTATAGAAATAGTGAACCACTGAATGCCATTAAGACCGTAATGACACGTATTTGCGTTCATGAATGAATTCGAGGCAGATTGTTAAAGATCCATTCGATGTTTCTTGCAACTGATGCCGGGTAACATGTTTGTGTCAATTGAGCGCAAATGTATAATTATGGAAAAATACCAAAGAATCCCCGAATGTAACCGTATTTATAAGCGCCCTTTGAGGGCTGTCGTAACGCTTGCCGACTAATAGGGCTTATTAGTTTTCCGTCGCAATTAGAATCCATATAAAACCTGTGAAATACAATGTGAAGGTTGTTGCCACGCATAAGGATTAATAGGGTATCACAAGTTCCCCGTTGAAATTAGATCCATATAAGAATCTGAAAGGATGTGTTGAAACGCATGCAGATGTATAGGGCTTCATTGGTTGTCCGTCGCAAGTAAACCCATATAAGTATCTGAGAAATGCCATATGAATGTTGTCGAAACGCATGCAGATTTATAGGGCTTTATTATTTTTCTGACGCAAACTTATCCCATATAAAAACCTGAGATATGCCTTGTAAAGGTTGTTGGACGCATTCAGATTGTTCTGGCTTCAGTAGTTATCCGTCGCATGAAACCCAAATCGGAACCTGCTCAGACTTTTTGGACGCAGTTGATTAGGGGCCCACTACGTTTTCAATGCATTTAAGAGCTAATAAGCACATGGGTTAAAACACATACAAACTGCTAATGTTGTCGGAACACACGCAGATTCATAGGGCTGCATTAGTTTTTCGTCGAAATTAGCCACATATAATTAAAATAAAAAGAACCTTCTAAGATTGTTTAGACGTAGATGGCTAGGTGTTCATATCGCATTTAATGGAATAAAGTCCGTATAAGCGTTAGTTAAATAATATCTTTTAATAAAGCATATATACCGTATCAGAAAACGTGAATGTCAACTGGATACATATTTATAGGGCTTCATTGGTTCTCAATCGCAATTTAAAAAAATATTGAAACATGTGATGATTGTACGGATGTAGATACATATAGTTTAATAAATAAACATCATAAAATAAGCAGACAAATAATGTTAAGTAAATGTTTATTAAATAAATTCATACAATTAATAGCTGTATTGGGCATCTAAATCTGTTCCGGAGAATACACCTGCATACAAACTACAAATACTCAATTTTTGATGACGAATACACACTGGGATATACACTCAATGGCAGTCTGCTCTATACGATATGTTATGCACGTCTGCACCTAACATCAACCTATAACAAGAGGTGTTCCAAATTATTGTAACACATGAACTGATAACGTAGACAGTAGTGAGCTGTGCTATTGTCGGACAAGGATTCCAATTTCAGTATGAATATGAACAAGCAAATATGATGAATTGATATCCCCCGCCACCAAAATGAAGTAGAATTTTATTAAGTAACACAGGATGCTATTAAAATGTGATGTTAATTAAAGATGATGTCTAAGTACAACTGTTGAGCCTCATCCAGCTATACAAGTATATGTCCACCAAGTTTTAATTGTATCTACTAAAAATTGATGATAAATCTGCTATTATTAGACAACAACGGGTAAACGAATTTCACATATAAACAGCACACATACAGCGGCGTAGACAGGCATACTCAAGTACTCATTTGAGTACAATTCGTTGGCATAAATGGAAAAATAAAGTGGTCGAAAAATGCAGTAAACACATAAACCTAAGGGGGGTCAGGTCTAAAGCATACAATAAAGTCAGTAATATTCGACAAAAGTCACATGTTTTAAAGATCGGGTATTAATGCATTATTTACGATTTGCTCCATTCACTTAAAAACCCCTAACACTAACCTACTGTATTCTATGTAATTAAAGGGGCACAAACTGTGTTAATTAATAGGAAATTATTTAAGATGCTGGTAGATCTATCTTAATTTCGCCGCTTATATCCGAACGTTTTTCACGCGGCATGTCTTCAAAATGGCGGATCAACATAAATATAGCCCGCCGTATTGTGATGTTTTCGCAGAAGATTTCCGTATAAATGAAGAATCAAATATAGGTCTTTTGACGAAAGAATGGACCGACGTGCTACATTACACATTTCCTATAAGCTAGATTTATATTTTAAATAACTGAATAAGTAAATGAACAATGAATTGTCGCAAAACTTATGCCTTAATCCACAATTTTATCACAAGACCTACCCGTCTATGGAATGTTTGAATTACTGTAGCATAAAAGTAATTGTAGATGTATTATTATTTATTTTGTTATTACAATGTTGAATAAAAACTAGTCTGTTATATTTTAAGGACGTATGCGGCAGTTTAGTTTCACGCACATTTGTTTTACCGTAACACCGGTTGCGCAATAAGGGTATGCTAAGTCGGATACTGTAACACCGGTTGCGTAATATGTGTATGGTTTTTCGGATATTTCATATCAAATATGGGAATAACACCAACAAAATCATATATTAATAAGCAAAGAAAAATGATTAAACAAGATAAGTCCTATACACTGCACAATAAGAATCGATCATCATCATCATCATCATCTCTAAGACCACACACACCCTTTTTATAGCGTGATTGTAAAGGCAAGCATGGGTCTTAATACGGGAAAATTGTCGATACATCCTGATAATTGGAGATGTTTGTGTCGACTCTGGTGACCAAGTTGTTTATCTTTGTTTTCTTGTTGTTTGATAACCATTTTTGGTAGGTTGGGGTGAAATCTATGTTCGGGAAGGTTACATGATAAGAACATGAACTTTTATATAAATGTTGGGTCTTTTTATGTTGAAAATCAGTTGTTTTTTAATTTAGCCCAAAACGTGTCATTTGTTGATATACATTTGATGTATTATGTTATGAAATTAAATATGAATCATAGTTATAAATGATTATAGAGGAATACGTTATTTTCAAACGTTGTGTCACTTTTTTTATCAATGTTGTCCTGTCTGGTATATGGGTGAGGTAAACAAACAAATTGAAACAGTCGGAATATTTAATGAAAAATAAACAACACCGGTGATCCTTGGTTTTTTTTCATTTTTATACCGGCTTAAGATAGCTGAATTATACTACCAAAACATATATAATTATATTATTAAAAAACAAAATACTCAAACATTATCATAACGTCCTAAAAATGTATTATTAACTTAAAACAATGAGTGAATCTAGACTTAAACAATCCAGATTGATTTCAGTATAATAACATTACAGTTACGTATCAAAAACAAATAGGTAGTTATAATTTCCAAAAACGTATGAAAGATACCGAAATGCATGTATGTAGTGAATACTGTATAGCCAACATAACTTAACAAATATTGTACCATTTCAGGGTGGGCAATCGATGATGATCTTGGTTTTCTTGTTGTAAATGGTATTTATAATTTTTTATTAGAACAATACTCATTATAGCTAATTGCATAATTCAACTATACATGTACTTGGTTATTGTTTCGGAAGAGCTGTATAAGCTTCATTTTGACCTAAATTGCTTGCGATAATTCATGCAGCGGCAACATTGAATGCTTATTGAATATGGTACGTATTCAATATTAAAGTAACGCAAACATACTGAAATTGTAAAACTTATACCAATAAAAGTCACCTTTTTGATGAGGATAACAATTTAACACATTTGTTTTAATGAGGCTGTTAAAATAAACCATTATGAATATCTACCACACACATTCTAGATCTAAACACCATCTTGCCCAATTTTCCTCGATGCTATGTTATTATGAGAATGTAATTTGCGTTCATAAAATGAAATAGCTATTTGACAGTGATCACGCTGACAAAGGCCAAAACAAATTTGAAGAAATTTTGCCAAAATGCGTATAGACAATAATGAGGCCAACTTTGATTCTGCGTCATGTATTTCTAACGAACTATGTCACCAGGTAAAATCTTAGAAAAAAATTTGTAACAATCTAGAGGCTCCAGGTATGAGTGAATCTCGATTAAATTATATCAAAATATTTATCGCGACAACGTCTAGGCCGAATTGAATCTAGGTGACGTTTTTCCCAACATAGGCCTCTAGAAAACGCATATTAACATAATAATAGGAGACTATCTTCTATTCGTGCTATTTTGGTAATTTAGTTTTAAAATTACTGAAAACATGTATAGTATATTAGGTTGCATTTTAGAGTCAGGATAAGTAACTTTTCTGGTCATTAGAAGTAAAATGTTACGGGACTAAGTGGATTTTAAAGGAAATGTCGAGCCCTGATAAGTTAGTCATCTTTTTGAAAAACTTAAACAATTCTTTGTTTAGTTACTTGAGAACAAACTAATCTTAATTGATTCGCCCCTACTATTAACACAGACAGTTGCCAATAAAAATGCCAATAACTGTAAAGGACAGATAACGTCAGCACTCGGCACTCAGCAATATCTTAAGTCCTGAACAATTCAATATTTTATGATCTTTACGGTGACACTCATATTTATGGGAACACTAAATTACATTTAAGTTGACTATGTAAACGGCAAAACGGAACAAGATATATAACTATCCTGGCTATGTAACTTTGTGTCAATATTGCTAAATATTTTATGTTTATTTTCCCATGATTTATTTGTTATCGTAAATTTCGTGTTCGCTGTGAGGTCTGGTTTATTGATGTCTAAGGTAAATAGTTTTAAGGTTTGTTGTTTAATATCATATTTCATCAGAGAGATAAAAGTTTCTTTAAACAATTTCTTAATGGCATTTTTGGGTGATTTACTCGGGGGATTATATTTATGTGTCATGTGGCTGGGTGTTAAATGTTAACTTTATATCAATTGAAGTGTTTGTAACCGACAGTTGCATTGTTAAGTTTAAACTCTCTGGGTTGATCACCAGAAACTTTAAAGGCATACAAATATCCTTTCTAATGCACAGTCAGAAGTAAAAATGAGCTTAAGGACGTATGCGGCAGTTTAGTTCCACGCAACTTTGTTTTACTGTATCACCAGTTGCGCAATATGTGAATGCTATTTCGGATATTGTAACACCGTTTGCGTAATATGTGTATGTTTTTTCGGATATTCGATATCAAATATGGGAATAACACCTAAAAAAATCAACTATTAATAAGCAAAGAAAACTGATTAAACAATATGTGTCCTATAAACTGCACAATAAGAATCGATCATCATCATCATCTCTAAGACCACACACACCCTTTGTATAGCGTGATTGTAACGGCAATCATGGGTCTTAATACGGGAAAATTGTCGATACATCCTTATAATTGGAGATGTTTGTGTCGACTCTGGTGACCTAGTTTTTTATTTTTGTTTTCTTGTTATTTGATTACCATTTTTGGTAGGTTGGGGTTAAATCTTTGTTCGGGAAGGTTACACGATAAGAACATGAAATTTTATATGAATTTGGGGCCTTTTTATGTTGAAAATCAGAAGAAAAAAATTGTTATGCCTAAAACGTATCATTAATTGATATACATTTGATGTATTATTTTATAAAATTAAATATGAATCATAGTTATAAATGATTATATAGTAAAACGTTATTTTCAAATGTTGTCTCACTTTTTTATCAATGTTGTCATGTCTTGCATATTTGTGAGGTAAACATACAAAATGCAACAGTCGTAATATTTCATGAAAAATAAACAACAATGGCGATCCTAGATTTTGTTTCATTTTTATACCGGATAACGATAGCTGTATTAAACTACCAAAAAATATATAATTGCATTATGAAAAAAAAATCAAACCTTATCATAACGTCCTTACATGTATTATTTACTTACAAAAACAAGGATTCAATTAAGACTTAAAATATCAAGATTGATTTCAGTATAATAACATAACAGTTGCGTATCAAAAACAAATAGGTAGTTATAATTTCCAAAAACGTATGATAGATACCGAAATGCATGTATGTAGTGAATGATTGTTTAACATCTACGCATAACACAAATTATGTTGAAATTATATTCACATGCTCACGTTTAAGTAGTGTGTATAAGTTTTCAAATACATAAATTACTTTTGTTTAATTATTCTTGTATCGTACATAAACTGTGTTGTTTTTTGCGGGTACATTTTCTTACCAATTCAAATAATATATAAGTGCTAATATATTCATTTATGCACAACAATGGAATGCCGTGAAATGGTCAAGTCATCTAAAGAATTACACTTAATACAATTTAGGTGCCCCTTTATATGTATTACATACATCTTGTTTTAAGTTTGATACTGCCTACTTTCTTGATACATATTATTAATTATTTGGGTCTTCATTTAAATGTAAATCTACTTTTTCATTGACATACAGTCAAATGGTCCAGTCATGTTAAGAATTACAATTTATACCGTTGATATGCCCCTTTAAATGAATTGCTTACATTTTGTTTTGGATGCTGTATTAACCTACTTGAACTGAAATTGGTACACATTAATTGTATTTTATTTAATTTTAAATCGACTTTTGCATTGGCATACAGTCAAACAATGGTCAAGTCATGTTAAGAATTACAATTAATACCGTTGATATATCCCTTTAAATGAATTGCTCACATTTTGTTTTGGATGCTGTATTAACCTACTTGTACTGATCTGGATACACATTATTGCTGTTTTATTTAAATCTTACTCTACTTTTCCTTTGGCATACATAGACTAGTTTGTGTTTTGAACTTTACCATTTAGATTGTTTAGATTTTGTTAAATTGTATTTTACTACTTGCAGTTAAACTGCGCTTAAACGACCCTGGTGACCTATGTTTTTCTTTTTATATGTTTATAAACTAATAAATAATAAAACATTTGGGTAAGTTTGGACAAAATCTAGGTATGGGGAAGACTTTAATAATAATAAAAGTAACATGCATAGAACTGATTTTCATATGTAAAATTCTGTTGTTGTTGTTTTTGATAAATTAATGTTTCTTTTTATGATTTTCAGTAAATTTGCAGTATTATATAAACAGAGAGAGAGATATAAGTTTTCAACATTGTGTTTCATTAATTTACTCGATATGTGTGTGTTTGCCTTATTTTTAATTTATACTTATGCTGAAATAGGTATGTTGTTCAAATGCGATTTCAAAAATAACAACACTGGTGACCCATTTTTTTTTTCTATCCACAACGTCTTAATACCAAAAAATATCAAATTCTAGGTATAGCAAAATTTGCATTGAAACTGCAGCATACGTCCTTAATCATTTAATCAAAATATGGAAAAGCTGTTTTTGTGAAATTATATCAAGCATTTGATTGTTTATTGATTTACTTTTTCGTCTTACGCAATTTCTTGTAAGGCTCAGTGGTTAGAGTGAAAAATTTGTATGCGAGTTCGAATCCTACCACAGGCATGTATTTATTTTTTCGTTTTTTTTTTACCATAATTATTGTTGAATTTGTAACAGTTATCACGCCATATTTTGCACTATAATAGTGTCTGAAACCCCTCTAGAATGCGCGTACGGCTTCGTAGAGATAAAAAAAAATCAGGGGGAGCATGCCCCGGACCCCAATAGCATTCCGTTTGCGTACACTGAAAATCAGCCCAGGTACGCCCCTGATATATGTTATTGCTTTCATGTTGTAAAAGGTTATAATTCAACTCAATCCAATTCCGGTTGGATTAGTTATTAAACGACATAAGTTCAAAGCATTCCTTATCTCATTCCGTGAGTTCAGACCCTGAAAGCCTGGTGTCGATTACCAGATAAAAATGTCTTCTCCCAAACATAACAAATATATTATGTCCGTTCTAAGAAGGTGCATATCGTCTGAAATACGACATGAAGAAAAGAATGTTATCTGTTCTACATATACCAGTAAACGCATAGTTCGTCTTTCAGCTCAGTTCCCGATTAAATGCAAAACACTATTGCACACACAAGTTAATGTTTTCAAATTGTATGGGGATCCATGCATGTATTTACAGTCGGATTTCCACTATCTTAAAATAGACCGTTGGAAAAAGTTAAAGTTTTATACAATATTGCATACAATATCAATTAAGGTATGTTCGATCGTGTTCCGTTATTGTTAATGTTTTCAAGTCTGTTAAAGAAATTGACATTTACTAGTTTTATTGAAAAGGCAAAAATTACAGCGTGAATAAATCTAAGCCAAAAATCCATTATACAATCAATAATAATTATAAAAAAAATTATTGATTGAGTACAATCTTGAACGTTTAAAATGTTGATTTAAAAAACCAATAACCGAGTTGTTATGCTTTATGACGGTTTTAAATAAAGTTTGATCAATAGCGGATAGATTACTTGTTCATTGCTATGGATAGCGAAAAACATGTTTGTGTTTTACTGTTCATATCATTAATACATTCCTGTTTAAACTAGATTATTTCTAAACGATGTTCAGGTGCTGCTAACTTATTGTCGCTGTGTTTCTTGAAGATGACTTTTAGCGACCGAAAAGGATGCGTTATCCTCTTTGAAATATAACTCTCGCGTGACTTGTAAGTAATGCACTCTATGGCACAAACATCAATTAAAACCCTTGTTATCAATACTGTTTCATGTTATGATGATTCCAACAAATTAAGTTTAAGGGCTTGTTACATAAATAAATGTCATTTAGTTTATAAAGTAAGTATAGTACGCACGTGTTGTAATATATGTATCCATAAAGTTTACATAGTGTACCGAAACAAATATTAATTAATATCTGTACATTTTACGAAACATGGTTAACTTCATTTCTTGAACTTACGACCGGGTCTACAATGCAACACAGCCTAGCTACGCCACTGAGTATTGATAAACGTACTTGTATAGATTGCACAGTAAATACGGTTGTCTGTTGGCGAGTATAAAACTACATGAAATAGCCGTGTCGCTATTCAAAACCAAAGTTTGCGTATTTCATTCCAAAAATAGGTTCTCTAGGTTCTCATTAATTCACAAAAAAATTCAGCGTGAATAAATCTAAGCCAAACATTCGATTATATGATCAATAAGAAGTGTATTTTTTATTGATTGAGTACAAACTTGAACGTTTAGAATGTTGATTTAAAAAACCAATTACCGAGTTGTCATGCTTTATGACGGTTTTAAATTAAGTTTGATCAATAGCGGATAGGTTACTTGTTCATTGCTATGGAAAGCGATAAACATGTTTGGGTTTTAAAGCGCATATCACCTATACATTCACGTTTCAACTAGATTATGTCTATGCGATGTTCAGGTGCTGCTAACTTATTGTCGCTGTATTTCTAAAAAATGACTAATTTATATTTACTTTAATCAAATATGATCAACACTTGCTAACTAATTTAAATAAAACATGTACATTTAATAGAAATCATATTTGCTTTTTCAATCAAATACTTTTTTTTTAATAATATTGGACAAAACGTTGAGAGAATTGTTATTGTCTGTATGAAAATTACAATTATGTAAAGTGAAATGAATTTTGTTTATTTGTCAGCATTAAATCGAAAGACACAAAATATGTTAAACGTAGTGTACTTAGAATGGATGTACAATACCGTTACATGGCTTAACCGGTCAAATACATCCACTATAATAAACCTTAATGTATAAGGGTCCTATTAGAAACGTGTACAACTCAGAAGCGTAAATTAAGGAAACTTACATGCGCACACCCAGTCCTCAATGAATTACACAATGCGATCTTTACCCGGCCGTCTACAAATATTGAATGCAGAGCGCCCGGGCAAATGCAGGTTTATAATAAAGCCACGTGATAGTTGAGCTCATTCATTCCGTTTTGTTGGATTCACATCTAAATATAGTCTGACGTCAGCAACTTCAGTGTTAATTGCCTTCGGGCAGTTTACAATATGGTTTATAACATATTAAAAATTGTTTTTAATTTATCACACCATTCTTAGTAGCGCATTTCAATAAAATATTTTACATATATATTTATTTAAAAAACCGTCGAAGCTTATTATATGTACTAATTCATGAACTTAAACCAAAATAAATATCAAGTGTATGATGGCAAAGAACAGCCTTAAGATACCCAACTACTGAAAAGTAAAGTTAAAAGATTAACCACTTGTTACGAATATAATACTGTTCTATTTTTTATTTTTTTATTACTGATTTAAACACAATTACATAAAAGTGCAAACTAGTGATATACGTTACAATTATTTTGACTGCTAGGTTATCAGATATCGAACATGCCCGAGAAACACCGTGAACGAAACAGAGATACGGGTAGACTAGCTCCTTTGGAAGATCGCTGGACTACACATTCGAGGATGGTGTGGTTCCTAAACTGCCCACGTAGCTTTTTCGGCAATTTGTCTTGAGTTAATTCTTACTGCCGTTTAGTCCTTGTCTAGTATTGTCTAGATTAATGTACTCAGTGATTATCCCGAATACAACTCTTGTCTTGTCTTGTCTTTAAAGGTTATTGGCAGTGTTTGTGCAAGGGCGTACGTACATTATACCTCCATCCTGAGCTGCTGCATAACACAGGATTTCGCATATGATTGAATTAAGTTGTGTGTATTGATTCACATTTTTAAATAAACGTGTTTCATTAAGTTCAATGGTAATAGATCATTATATGTTAATTCTTCTACCTTTAAAACTAAAATTTTAAATTGTTTTCATTTTGTTTTATTCTGTCTTGAATATGGATCATTCTGGGTATTCAACATTGAAACCAACTACATTTCTTATAGTTTGTGAAACAGACTTTCTCAGAATAAGTTGTCAAAATGAACAATTATTAAAGAAAAATAGGTCACAGTATAAATGACAAAATCACATTTTTGAATTTTGCATACACACATTTTCACCTGAATTTTGGTACAATACCTGCAGTTCTTCTTAAACTGGATATCTCCATTATTATCTACATAACAACAAAAATCTGTACTCTAAGAAGCTTCTTTTATTTTTACTATTTTACCATGCATATGGACATTTTACCTCACTTAAGTTTTTGTCAGACCAAAATCTAACAAGACCATGTGGACAAGCATGAAGGTAGACACTGTCAGGGCAAAGAACTAAGCCCATGTTAGATAGAGAAACATTTGCAGTTTTTTGTATACTATGTTCCTTTTCTCTGCAATTGGTTCATGTTTCCTACCCCATACCACAACATTGTTTTCAAACGATTTGTTCCCACTAAACACTTTTTGCACAATATTTTCAGATTTAGTTGTGTCCTTTTTAGTGTTTACATCATGAAACAAAGTGTTAAAGTCTCTACTTGGGCACGTAAATCCATTGCTTATAGACACTCTGCTGCAGTGAAGGATAACATTTAGAGCGAATAGAGCAATAATTTCTGCCGTCACTTATCACATTTATCATGATTGTGTGAATAAATCCTTCGTTAAACAAATTGAGGCCCCTCATATAATATATGTAGCAATACATTTCCCTTCATCTTCTGTCCTGTAGTTACTGTGCAGTAGGTAGCTCTCGATGTGGCTGGTCTTCAATATAGGGAAATGATATAACGTCCCTGTACACCCTGTTTGGAGCTCAGATATGTCGGGAGCGTCAACACCAGTAGATAACGACTGTGATGCACAATCCATGAAGTCATCTGACGCATTGGCATGCCGCGATCGGATCGTACCAACAACGCACTGGGAAAGTGTTAACCTGCTTCCACTTATCTTAAAGTTATGTGTCATTAAAAACGATTGTATTTCGGCTTTGACGAGTTCAACAAATCATCCTCGATATTTTTTCTTTGTGCTATTTTAATCGATGTCGCCGATGTTATAATAGAATCCATAATTAACACACGATAACCTTTTCAAATTTACGCGCACTTACTTATTTTTACAACCGGAAGTAAACAATGCCGTCCCAAACTAACGACAACTCTTGTTAGCCATTAGTTACGAAAAGACATAAGAGGTCGAGAACATGAAATCAAGATGTTACTCTTTCAAATCGTTAAGCTGCATTTACAGCAAATATATGTTTGTGAGATATAAATACTATCTCTACTTTAGATAATTGTTTACCCGAAATGTTAATTAAAAAGTTTTTTTTTTTAGTTTTAAAAGCATATTACAGTTGAAATACTAAAACAAATATGCAAGTAGTTTTCTAGTTCAACGCAAACATTATACTTAAGTTAACCGATAGATTTTACTTTTCCAATGTTTTTTATTCGGATCGTGACATTGCCTAAATGAGTTGGGGTTATCTCAGGTACAAACAAATTTGTGAACAAGTCATCGTTATTATTTTCAAAAAAGCGGTTGCTTATTTCCATTTTAAATAATTTCAACCCCCAAGATAAGATCGTGAAAAGGTATACAATTAGATAATTGGTAAAACAAAATAACAAATAGCGTGCGTGTTATAGCTAATCTTTCGACGGCACGAACACGTGCGTCGTGTGATTATAAGACAAATAATTTCGTGGAAGTCTTTCATATATATTTTCAAAACGGGATCATGTGCCTATTTAGTTTATAATTTCTTTTTAAAATACAGCCCGGACCGAGACCAACTGAAAGTTAACCGTATAACATTATCTTCTACCTGCTAGCTAAGGAACACGCTATATAAATCACTTTATTGGAAATCAATTTACAGTTTCATCAACGACTTGAACATGTAACTATCAAACCACTAGACGCCATTTGACATTCAATTTATGACAAAGACCGACTCTTTTAGCTATCATATTCAACGAGGCTATGAAGATTTTTTTGTACGCTTTCTTTCGTTTGTTTATGCCACGTTATTTCAAAAATAATTATATTAAATGGTAATTTCTTAAGTATTGGTTGTTGGTGTATATACACATTGTTCGCTGATTAAGGTCTTTCTACGTTCACCATATGAACAACGAATCTATTATATGGTTTACCTTACATCTATCGATTAAGCTTTACGTGCCTTTCAGTATTGTTTGTACAAACGTTGTAAATAACTTATATTATTATCAAACTATTTCATATCAACAAAGTAAACTATAAATATATATTACGCAACTCGAGCAGACGAACATGGCCTTTCCCTTTTTACAAAGACACATATACATTTATTTGAAAAAAAACAACAACAACACATTGAGTATCGAATTATTTTGCACGTTAATGTCTGAGTAACTGACAACGCAATCTAAGAACGAAACACATGATTTGCTAATGGTATTTTAAATAAGTGTTCACAGCTATCGATGTTATCAATCATGTGTATTCCTGTTTTCTATCGCGTCAGTGTTAAAACGTTTTGTCGAAAATGATCGCGTTATACTATCTAAATTGATTTCAACCTAAACTGCTGACTATTATGCAATAAATCAGTAATCAGTTATTATAAGATATGTAGCCTTTCAGTAATACGATTTAATTTTTCAACGAACCCGGGCTGATTATTTAACTGAACAAAATACAGTATGTGCCCATAATCGTATCATTTGTTCTTTGTTTACCGCTCTAATTAAACGTTAAGATAAACTGCACAATTCAGAACACATATTAATTACAACATTACCATTAACATTTTGTCAACATTCGTCCGTTTTTCACGTGATTCACGTGATATAAACATTTGAGATGTTATGTTTATTTTTGTAAAATATGTATCGTATGCCTCTATTTTCAATCATATTTAAAATAATCAAATTATGTTAAAATCTGCAAAAATATATAATCTTAATAAACAAGAAAACACACCTTTAAAAATAAGTCTGGACTGAATTTACTTATGACGGCAGTGGTTGCGATTAGCATATGCGTTTGGATTTGGTATCAAACACGTTATAATTATCTTAAAATAACTGTGAATTATGAATACTGAATAGTCGTGCCACTTGAGTAGATTTTAATTATGATAGTGAATTGATTTGTAAAAAGAGCTGATTTTCTTCACCGAATTTCACGAACCAGAATGCAGACATCTCTAACTTTCAATATATAAATAGGATAGCTTCGCGTTTGTCTAGTGTCGTTCCGTATTTAGAACGATACTCACATTTCAACGAAATAAAGGAAGAGAAGAATAGCTGTAAACACCTAATAATTTATTACAATGTATTCAAATATGATACAAAATTATCGCTTATAGAACCTACATATAAAATAAAGAAACGTGTTTACTTTGCAGAGAAGGTCACTTGACTGTTAAGCTGTTCCATAGAGATATACTATCATATTGATTTGTAAAAAGATTTTCAATCGGTTCCTTTGTTTACTTTTAGATAAAACGTGTTCTATTTATAGTTTAAACATCAAACAACTTATTTGTATTGAAATACAATAAATATAACGTCGCTTTACTAACCGAAGATACTGATTCATTAACATATTAACCGAGCATCAAAACATGCAAGGCTTGATGGGATCGTTACGTATAGATTAACGTAAAGTATTAATACAGTGAAGCGTATTTAGAATAACGAATATGTTAATAAATTCCAGATGCATGTGAACAATACTACCACTCGATGGTTCAAGTTTTGTTTGTACTTCACTTGTGACATTTCGTATGCTTTATTTATTATGTAGCATACAATTACATTTTACACCTAATATAAATCAAGTCATATTGATCACACCTGTTAAGTTCACCAATGTAGATTGTCAATCGGTTGTGACATAAGGATTTAGTTTAAGACGATCGTTGACAATCGTTGACTATAGTCTTTATATTTATGACTCAAACCAGCAATCAAACATAGTTAAACGTCGATTTTCAATACTTTCAGCTATTTTTCACTTCATATAAATAAAAAAATTAAAGTACGTTCTAATCGAGTTAGAAAATATAGTCATGATGCAGATGCAGCGAATACTACAAAAGAATTCGAATGAAATTGAACGTTTCTAAAAGATTATGAAGACGTTCGGAGATTAAGATGTATGTTTTGGAGTTAGAGTTTTGAGAATATTTAAGTAATTATGTCAAAGCGTTAATATATTAAGTATGAAAAAAGCGTTTATTTGTGCGACGGAAAAGTAATGTTGGGTGTAATCTCATTACCAATCAACTCTCTTTATCATATTCATTAGTAGTGAATGTCATAGTTGTTTCCATCCATGTTGATATACGTATTAACCACGCGAGTCCGTTCGATGCATTAAATGGTTATTAACGTTTAAAAACTATTGCGTTGTATTTATGTATTTAACGCAAATTTAATATTGGTATGTCGTTTAAAATTCTCGTTACGATCTTGTAAAACCTTCAATGCGAAGTAATTAATCGCACCGAATGAAAATATCGGTAGTTGGAGTTGTTCTGCTACAACTGAAAAGACGTCATATAAAATCGTGTATAAATCTTAATCGTTGTATGATCTCGGTTGAATTTGTGCTGATAATTAAACAAGATTTGCATCGGTTTGAATCGATATTGCGATTGAATAGCATACCCATCAACACAATAACCTTCTAAAAACGTCCAATTCTGCACGTGACGATCCGTTTTATCGATACGCGTTTAACCTTGGCTTGATCATTTTAAATTAGTCCGCACAATAATTATATGTATTCTTATGAATTATAATAATGATCATTACTATACAAATTCACCTTGAACATATAAATCGAGATGAACAAATATCTGTTGTATCTTTATCCAACTGTATGTGCGTATTTAACAACATAATCATTTATTTTTTATAAGATACAGTTGATTGGGCGCATTTTCTATTGCAAATAAGACAGGAGTCAATGACAATTTTACAAAGCAAAATAAAAAAAAGGAATTGCTTTCTATGAGAACTGACATGAATAGGTTATGTGACCTCATTCAAAGATATCGGGTTAATCGACCTCGAACAATTTCTAATTTGAAAAACACTTGAACCGGTATGAATGAATGCACACAAGCGTTATAATTCAAGTGCCTTATTTAAACAGTTCGAGTTGGTCGAATTTTTTGGAGTAAATATGATAAATATTTAATTACGTCAAGATTATTCGGCCATGCAAAGAAGTTTTGTCGAAGTTATTTAAATTTCTGCTGTTTAAGGTTTTAATTGTAATTTCGTAATTTCATCATCATCATCATCATCATCATCATCATCATCATCATCATCATCAGCATCATCATCATCATCATCATCATCATCATCATCATCATCATCATCATCAAATACCCATATTTAGCCATGAGTCTTTTTTAAAGAATTATAATAATATTTATTTTTTTAACCAACCATGAAATATCTATTGTATGGATCGTACATGATTTTCACGACAAGATAGTACAATATATCAAAATCAAACTGATACAATTAAAAAAAAACAACAAACAAACGAAGTTTTAAAGATTGAATGGTCAGACAAAACGAATAAGCAACTTAACGGTAAGGCTACCTGAAAAGCGAATGGCACACAGTGTCACCCAGGCTGTTTGTTGCGTATTCATCAGCACATTGAAGGTGAGCAACTGTACCATGTAACACACCGTCAAATGGTAGACAATTCGAGTCGCACTTAAAGTAAATATAAAACAGAAACATGCAGAGTGGCTTTATCCTTACCTATGTAAGGTTGCAGTATTCAATACATGATAAGAGTATATAGTATGAGGCAACATGGAAATAAATTATGAATTAAAACGAACATTTTAACAATCTTTATCATTAAAACGACGAGTGTTCTTGCATTCAGAAGTTCGATTTGATTATGGAACTTAAAAACGCACTAGTATTTGTTTATGATCTGAGAAAACAATTATATAAGAACACCGATATTTTATAACTCGCCCATCATTTTAGTCCCGGCGAGCTTGGTACCTTTGGCAGGTAGCTGCAAAGCATATTCAACTGTTGCATCGGTCGCATACTTCGGCGCGATCCTCTCCAGAGCGGCGTGATCCTCACCAGAAGTGTTACCTTTACAGAGAGCCATTTGTAGGGTTACATATAACCATTTGTAGGGTTACATATATCCATGTGTAGGGTTACATATATCCATGCGTAGGGTTACAGATAGCCATGTGTAGGGTTACAAATAGCTATATGTAGGGTTACAGATAGCCTTACAGTGGGTTACAGATAGCCTTACAGTGGGTTACAGATAGCCATTTGTAGGGTTACAGATAGCCTTACAGTGGGTTACAGATAGCCATTTGTAGGGTTACAGATAGCCTTACAGTAGGATTACAGATAGACATTTGTAGGGTTACAGATAGCCTTACAGTAGGATTACAGATAGACATTTGTAGGGTTACAGATATCCATGAGTAGGGGCGTCTCTACCGCATGTTTGAGGCGGCTTGTTATCGACCTTTAAGTATCAGTTCCTGGTACCGCATCAAAAATAATCGCATTAGTGTCTCGATGTACTTATTATTGTTCTCTTTCTTGCTCCTCTTGAAGACTGCGTGAAACACTGTTTTGTCCTTTTTACCTTTAGCAATTTCTTAAAGTGTTTGTTAATTAATAAATTTACCGCTATTCTGACCGTTCGTGTTTTTCCCCCATAAAATGCTGCATCTTTGTTTCAGTTCGAAATAATCTTTTGTTTTATCATTACTTTAATCTCTGTATACAACCCTGTCATGATTTGTTTTCTCAGCGTTCTTTAACCCTTATAGTCGCTCTGATACGTTATACAAGTTGAATTTGTAAAAACATGTCGACCGTCCAACTGTTAAATTTATTTACGGCAATTGATGTTTTGGCTCTTTCTTGTTGTGGTTTTTTCAACGTTTGTCTACCCCGGTTTTTCTGAGTAGAAATCGTTCAGTAGTATTGGCAGAATCTCAGCTCGTGTTTCCCTAACGACCCATCCCAGTGACATATTGGTTATCTTCTGGTGTTATCCTGCTACACCGTCGTAGTCTTGTGTACCTTCCCCGTCTTCGAGGAATGTTCACATAAAAACCATTATTAACAATACAGCACAATGTTTCGTTTTAAGTTACACATTATCTTTATTAGACGAATACATCACCAATACTTTTTGGTTTACTTGATTGACTTGTCTAAGGCATTTAAAATCATGTTATATTGTATCGTTGTCTATGTTTAGTGTTTATGGTATTTCTATTGTACAACATTGAAACTCATTTTGCTGTTGAAATGTGCTACGATTATTGTAAAAATTTAGTACTTCATGCCATTTAAATATTAAATTAATACCTAATAAGTGGTGTGCTATTGGAATCCGTTGTTTCGTTACACTTATATTTCTGTGCTAAAGTTACTCGAACGAGAGGTAAAATTGTATACTGTACTTTATGTGAATATTAGTATGGTCCGATATTATTTAAATTGTAGTTTTGTGTAATAGTGTAAATACTTTTAGATTGTGGTTTTTCATGCAAAACACACAACACATGCATCATTTATTGATGTATTGGATTCATGTTTAATTCATAGGCAAATGATTTAAGTGTTTGTGTTGTTATTGTGATTTCTGCTTATTTTAAATCGGAAAAAAATCTATACATAAATATAAGTTAATATAATAACATAAAATGTAAGGAACAGTCAGAATGTAAGGTAAGGAAGTAATATATGTTTATCAGCGTTTGATCATTATTTAAACGCCTCCTTATAATAATAATCGCATTGAAAAACAGGTTGAACTAGTAAATTGTGTTCTTTTTTGTTCAAGTATTTAACATAAATTTACAATTGTGTATAATTATATTTTTTTCAATAGGTTTCTGTGGTTCAGAAATTTAAAGAAACTTATTTTTGCCCATGAACATTCGTAAATTAAATCATCGATGCTTCTGAAGTGTTAACATTTGTGTGTAAGGAAATGTTATTAGAATTTTAGTGTTGATAAAACACTAGGGACGTTGGTTGCACTGGCAATCATTGTTATACGCATTGACCTTCATAACCGTCAATAATTTCATCTCATGTGGTTTTTAATATACACATTAAAGCTGCGTTAATAATGTCAATCTAGAATAAAATTGTGTTTACTTGGTGAACGAGGTTCAGTATTTAAATGTAACTCTACAATATTAGAGCACCTACTGCCGAATATAATGGCTGCTCAACATAGTATTGCTGGGTTAGTCTATATATCCTCTCAATTATTTTAAGAATTTGTCGTAAAACTATAACTCTCTTATACTCACCATTTACAAACAAATACGTACATGTAAGCAGTGTGTTCGACAGGTAGAACCGTATGAATAGTTTAGTTTCCCGGACAGCTGTGGGCCTGACAGAAAGGTATGCTCTGATCTTGATATGGGATCTCGTATCCGTCTACAGGAGCCCGGGTCACGTGCCATTAATGAACCAATCAACCTAATGTTTTACTCTTTTTCCAGCGTCGATGCGTTTGCGACACAACATGTCATTTAGTTACGCGAAAAAGACAAATGGCACAAACATAGCCTAGTTCTTCTTCCATTTGGAGATGACTTTAGGTACTCTTCGGAGAGCGACTGGGATATGCAATACCGAATAACCAAAAATCTCATGGACTTCATTAATGTAAGAGAAGTTACGAACTCGTATGACCTTCGCTACCGTCAGTGGCTTCATGGAGGATATAAAAAGTATAGTAAGTCAGTAAATATACGATATTCTATAATAACGGCTGAAGTCTTACCCTTTTCACTGAACAACACGTACTGGAGCGGCTATTACACCACAATACAGTTTCGGAAACGATTAGGTAGAACGATTAATGAATTAGTTCAAGCAGCAAGTACGGTACTGGATTTCTTTGCAATGAATATGTATCCAAATAAGAACTTCACAAGATTATTACATCGTCTGTCAAATGAAGCATCTTTGTCCAGGCGTGAGTCTGATTTGTTTCGGCACCACGACGCTTTTACTGGCACATCTAGGATACATGTCGTGGAGGACTACGAGAAAAGGTTATCCGAGATGATATATATAGCTCTTTCCCTAGTTTCAACCATTATATCTCATTGGTTGTCTAATAACAACAGGAAACTTCAAAATCAACCTTCTTTAATTCGGCTTCAGGTGAGCACAATTCACAAAGAATGGGGTAATTTGAATAACAAGAAAGCTACGCTTGTGTTTGTCAATACATTGTTTAACGCTAGAATAGAACATGTTGAACTGTTTGTGGAACACAATAAATCATATTATCTGACTGTCCGCAATGCAAACAGGGTAGTTGTACCACACGCACAAAAGTCTTTTTGCTTTAGAGCAAGCCAAATTTCATTTTAGATAAATATGTCTGCGCTATCAGTGGTCATCTACAGAATAAATGCTTCGAAAACTATATTGCGTGATCGACATAAACGCATTGATAAATTAAACGCCAGTCGAACTCACAGTGTATTGTCTTGCACAAATGACCACCTTAACACGACCATTAGTCTTCTTTCAAAGGCGTTTGTGTCTTTAAACATCTGCTACAATAGACCGAGCGTCTGTGTTAAGTTATCTGTGAGCTGGCATCAGTTGGCCACCTCAGGTGGCGCGTATATTTGAGCAATGAATATAAAAAAGTTCTGATAGAAATTGACTTTGTTGAAAAAGTGGATGATTGTCTTTTATTGTTTCGAAATGCATCTTACAATTACAAAGCAGAAATAGGATTTCGGAATATATCTGGACTACAAAGACGACTTCTGAGTTGACACAACTTGGAGACGCCAGTATAAAGGACGTCAAATCTAAAGGTGACTTTGTTATTTGCGTGAATTCCCCATTTCTGGCCCATGATTGGTTATACATTGATGCAAATGGAATAGTGCTGTCAAAGAGGAAATTCAGAAAAAAATTACCTTACGGTGCTAACATTTATCCATTTACATCGAAAGCATCTTTTGTAAGAGATAAGTACCTGGTGAATTTGTTTACAAATGCTCCTCGTGGTATCACAAGCACAGCTAATTGGTCGTTTGACGTCATAGTGGACAGAATAGCCAACCTCCCGGAATCTGGTATGAACGAGCCCGTGGTCGAATCAAGGCAAACTTAAACAACAATTTTCTTAGACGTAGACGAGGTTGATCCAGATTATAACCATGATGCTGAGATGTTACGACCGTCTGTTCAAACCATAATTTTAAACAACTTGATTCAAAATCCAGTGCTTACCATTTCTCTGGAATCAGACGACATATTAGCGGTAATGCCTTCGGGATGTCTGCTGTCAAAGCCGTGCGACAATCTGCCCGTAGACGTTTATGTTTTTAATATGAAAATAGCATTTAAGGAGCCGAAAATGGCCATAAAAACTGAAAGAACTTTGCATCTTTCATTTAGTCTGTTTAGACATGCATCTGTTGTGGAAAGTACTCCTATTTTGTTTAATTTATCGTGTCTGTTGCCTATATGCAATAAAAATGATTTTCAATGTAAGGTCTGGAACTTCAACCAGGAAATTAAAAATCCTTATGATATTTTAATGATTCCAATGGACCTTAAAACAATACAGGTTTTCTGTAACCCATATTCATAATGGACTGACATAAATACGTTCGCATTCTAATTTAATTTAAAGTGCTTGCTTTGTTACTTATTTGAAGGGACCAAGGTATACATCTGTTGATTTGTCATATTACACAATTACAATATTTTAGTGTCGACCAATGTACATATGTTGATTAATGTTTTAGTTATTTGAAAAGTGAGTGTATTTTAATTTATGTGCTTTAGTCATACATCTCCACTTGTTTCGCCCATGCTGCCTTTTCCAATCTGAGAATCCTATTTATTAGATGCAAACATCGCAATTCATTTTTCGCTTTTGCGATATGTAGTGTGAGTGGTTAGTTACGGTGTGTAAGATTCGTTATATGTGTTAAAGAGTGTACCATTGTTGAATTTATTTGAATTTCAATTTAAGGAGAATGTTATTTTACACACGCACGTTATGATTGACTGCCTATAGTGCAACAGTGGAATGATGTATTGTACCGCTTTTAGAATCGCATTAATGTGCTTGCCCAATACTAATAAAGTAAGACATTGATTTCTTTTCTAATGAACTTTGCTTTTATTTTGTGGGCAAATTTACTTGTTTTAATTATATTCTTTTAACGTTGTAAAATTATTGACCAAACAACAACGTCATGAACATAAATTGAAAAGCAAACGAATTTCAATCCAATTAAGTAAGTTCTCGAAATACACATTCTGATGCATAAATCCTAATAATGCATCATGTAGAACGTACCTGGTCTACCTGAAAATGACTAAAACAACTATTAAGAACAGTTGTATAACATCATTAATGCACATTAATATAGGTAATTCAATTGGTTTGAGAATGAATAAAAACGTTTAATAGTATATATACGTTTTCAAATACATTTATGTACAATGCCTGTTTAATTGCATTTATTGTGCTGCCAGCAAAACGTCATATTAATACAGACACATTAATAACGTCGAATTGTTGTCAGTTATTTCATTGTGTAGGTCGTTTGTAAACATAAATATTACATAACGTCGTAATTCCATTTGTGGGTTTGATGGTCGTGACGTAAAATATGTCACCAAATTCGAGTTTGGTATGATGTGTTTTTAATTTCAAATTATTCCAGATATATGCCTAGTTTTACCATATGTTTGTTTACAAAACACTTATTATTTCGATTGCCATATCGAAATGTAATGTATTACATCAAATATAATACTTAACATTGTAAGGCATTTTGACTATTTATATTTTTCGTTTCGTATAGGTAGCTATCAAAGTCTACTGTTATGGTATATTACGTCCTTTATTATTTAGAACAACACAAATAAACAATCGTATGACCATAAAGAATTTAATACGTGTTTGACATCTTTATACTGTCATGCATACTTTTTAAGAATAACTAACGTATTGTAGCAGTATTTCTTCATCTTTGCTTCAATGGGCTGAATCTGTTTTTTCACTTGGGGTTTACATAAAATATATCATATGACATATGGAACATTTTTCTTTTTTTCAAAGCTTACGTAAAATAAAAACATATATGCTACAGTACTATTTACCATGTGTAAATGCATGTTAATATGTTTAGTTTTCAAATTGTGTGTTCTAAAATGGTTCCACATGTTTTATTATGTAACTATGTTTTGTTTGCAACGAAAATTTTGACTATTTTGTATTATTATAAATATACATGTATGCAAACAGTGTACATTCTTGCGAATTTTTCCTTATGGATGCCTTGTTAAAAAAACTACAATATTGAAACTTGGAACACAAACCAGTACATCATATATCGCCCATACCACTTCATATAGCAAATAATTACACTCCTTTAACTCAATCAATATGTCTCATTCTTGTTCTTATCCCCAGTTGTTAAAACAAACTACAAACATAGAATCATTAAAACTGGAATGATCGCCTTGGAACGGTCAATGCAAAGTAGGGGGGGGGGTTAAAATCGGTTTGAGGCCAATCAGAACCTCACTCGTATCCCAGAATTACTTACAACCAAATACGCATCTTAAAAGATCTCAATCAGACGTAACTATGTACACCTAAAAGGAAAACATTAATGGGAAATCATGACACATAAATCGATTACTAAGCACGTAATTTGAGTATTCTAGTTTAGTTGATATCGATTTAACGTTTAGGGGATATGTTTTTAATTTTTTATCATACAACCTAATATGGTCTACCTATAAAGGAGATAAAGTTAGCGATGCATCGACAGAAAATTGCCTAACAAACCAGCTGTAAGATAAGATCGATAATATGTTTAGTTCACATAACAAAAAAGCTTTATTGCTTGCAGCCTCTGAAGAATGAAATATGAGAACATTGACCAAGTATCTTCTTGAAGAACCTGAACTATGAAATTGACAATTATTCTTCGATGGCAATTCGATACCATATGTGGTTTCCATATTTAAAATCGTTTAGCATGTTGGCAAATTGAGATCATTAAATTAGTTGATGACTTCCAATTTAATGCGGTATTTTCTTGTTCATGCTTTGATGAAACTCACATCATTATCACAAAACATTTTTTTAAAAATGATGACAATTTAAAATCTATATTTTTTACAGTTATTAAACTGTCTGCGTTTTGATTTCAGGTTGATAGCATGCGCTTCTTGGCTACCACTTTAACACATCGCTTTAAATATTCCTGAATTAACACGTTTATCATATGATCATATCATGTTGACATCTTCAAAAATCGTCTTCTAAGTAAGCAATTATCAGATTACAATAGATTTACCGGATTGTTATTTGGATAAACGTGTACATAAAATGTTAATTAGTTGACCATGTAACACATTTAAACAGAAATACTTGATTCGTGAAAAGCAAACACGAACTGGTTGCAAAAATCTTTACAAGATTTCAAAATAAAACAAAATTAATGTTCTTTTGGAAACCACTGATTTGTAAAAGCATTGTTTTTCTTTGTAAACAGGAATAACAAAAATCCTGGCTGTAAGTGTGTCTTGCCCTCAAATTATGTTATATCCTTGTGAAAAAAGGATCATTTAGCGCCATTACAATGGCAGTTTTTGTTTTACTCAGGTGAGCGACCCAGGACCACCTTCACCCTCTTTTTATCTGACTGAGCACACATTGCTTATACTGAGCTATTGTCGTTACCCTATCTCATGCGTCCGTCGTCTAGTGTCGTGCATCGTCAACATTTTGCTGTTACCACTCGTAAGTTCACATTTTCATTCAATCTTGTTGAAACTTTGTCAGAATGTTTATCTTGAAAAAAAGATATAT
>VMBQ01001588.1:47378-117720 GCA_007657795.1 Dreissena rostriformis
TTTAAAATGCACAAAATATGAGTCCACAGTTTCCGATATCATTTTCAGCAACGATGCACTTTGTTCTAAGCCACTTAAGTGGATGAAGCGCGAAAATTCCGTTATACCGATGCATTCAATTAGAGTTGTCCATAAATGTTTTCGCTTATCCTCTAACAGGTGGCAATAACACAACTTATGAATTAAGAGATTAACGGTTTTCAGGCAACAATGTCTGCATTCTCGTACATACTGTCTCGACACAAACATACCTATGCTGTTCATTATAGTTTTACACACCTTAATTATTCTTGGGTTGTCTTTTGCTACTCTCCATAAAGGGGAGTAATTATTGGAGTCTATTACATGCACAGTTACTCCCCATTGATCGTTGCCTTTGATGCGACTCTGTATTTCGTTTTTAATGTTCGTTTTGTGAATATATTGTGTTGTAATATGTGTTTACTCACGGGCTTAAAGCCTAATGTATGTTGAATAAACTCTCTCTATATCTTGACAATATCAAGTCCAAATCGTGGTCACGTGCGTCCGAAAACTAGGTCACCATCTCAAATCTTAAAGACACCTTTAAACTACTTTTGAGGTCACATTTATGACTCATTCTTGATCAAACTTGGTCTTAATGTTTATCATGATAATATCAAGGCCGAATAAGATCTGGGTCACGTGCGTCCGAAACCTCAGTTTGTTTGTTTATCATAACAATATATAGGCTGAGTTTGATCTGGGTCACGTGCGTCCATAAACAAGCTCACCAGGACCAATCTTAGAAACCCATGCTTGAATCTGGATCATGTGAGTCAAAAACTAGGTCATCGGGTCAATTCTTATAAAAACAGTGTAATCTCTCAAAATTCCACATTTGTTACTCAATTTCGATGAAACTAGTTGAACATGTTTATTTGTACAATATGCCAATATGGAGGCAAAGTTTCAATTGGGTCACGTAAGCCCAAAACTAGGTCACCAGATCAAATCTTAGAAACATATTTTTTCCACCCTTAAGGCCACATTTATGACTAAATTTCGATGAAACTTGGTTAAAATGTTAATTATGTCAATATTAATGACGAGTTTGAATCTGTGTCACGTGCGCCAAATGACCAAGTTACCAGGCCAAGTATTAAAGGCACGTTTAGCTACACTAGTTATTGACATAGCTAGGCTGAGTTTGATCTGGGTTACGTGCGTCCACAATCTAGTTCTCTAGCTCCAATTTTAGAAACACCTTGTTACCACTCTCGAAGCCACATTTGTTTACTAAATCACGATGGAACTTGATCAGAATTCATATCTTTACAATATCTAGCTAGGCTAAGTTTGAATCCGGATAATGTGTGTCAAGAACAAGGTCACCAGGTCCATTCAGGTATTAAAACATTTTTTCCAATCAATAGGCCACCTTTATGACTCAATCTGATTAAAACTTGGTCATAATGTATATCTTGATGAGATCTTGATCGAGTTTGAATATGAGTCATGCGTGTAAAAACAAACTATCACCACGACAAACCGAAAAACCTTGTTACCACTATAAATGGCACATTGACTGCTCGCCGTCAGAATGCCTATATTGACGTTATTAAGGCCAAGCTACAATCTCAAATACGTATGTCCAAAGGTTAGGTCATACGATCAAATCTTATGAAACTAATATTACCACTCTAGAGGCCACATTAATTACGAAATCTTAATGAAACTTGGCCAAGTTTGAAAAGTGTTAAGTTCTGTCAAAATTATGTCACCAAGTCATATCTTCAACTTAGATGTATCTTAAAATCAAGTGAGCGCTTCAGGGCCGTCACTTCTCTCTTGTTTGTAATTTAAACGAGTTTTTCATAAGGATTCATTGTACTCTTTTATATCTTTAAAAGAAATGCCACAATGATTCACAATCGTCATAATGATGTATCGTTTGGCCATATTCATCCACAGAGAAGGACGGAAGAATATTTCATAAATCCATTTCCGCGAATAACAATGATTGGCTCGCATGTAAAAGTCTAATAGACTCAGATTAAAGTGGAATGATAATGACAATATATTACGTTACGCATTTCAGTTAGTGATAAAGTGATACATGAATTGAAATTGATGAAATAAGTTGATGGCTTGTCTATGAACATGCACACAATAAACATGTAAATCTGTATAATTATGTCATTACTGTGCTATACGGATGTGATGCTGTATTGCGGAATTGTTTCAAACAAAAATGTGGTTTCACTATTCCATATACGTGTATCGCTTTTATAGTTTAGATAATTATTAACATTACTGTTCAGCTAACAGCACGAGATTGTTCTGTATGAAGTTCATTGACAGTGAGAGTCTTCTGGTTTGCAATTCAGCACGTATACTGGAACAAACGGTACGATTTTATATTCGTCTTTATAAATTTAGTATATAAATATCATGTCAAAATCTTTTCACATTGAAATATAACCAGGCAATATTGCATAAATGATTAATATGAAACTCCGTTGTATCTAATAAAGTAAATTTGTCTGACATTCAATAATTCAATTACAATTTAATTTTGCATAAAGAGACTTGTGAATACCCGTCTTGTTTATAAATATAAAAAAAATGTTTATGATGTATATGACAGCATAATTTCAATAATCACAGTTTAGTCCTTGCTAATAAAAGTACGTTGCTATAAACCAATATCTTATTATGATTAATTTTGTTATTTATACTTGTGAATTGTTATACTTTATTGTTAATTTTGTAAGGGTTCATACTTTGTTCGCAATACGTAATCAATATTTGTATATAATTACATTAAAGATTAAAATGCAGTTAAAGCAAGTATAAAATGTATTATTATAAATATACACATGATCAGAACTGTTCGTTTTTAATCTAGAATGCAGCGAATCGATCTGTAAATCGGTTTCGTATTTTTATAGCAAGCCAGTGGCGCCTGAATGACTCGTTCTTCAAAATATATGCTGTCTTTGTTGGTTAGCGATAAAACATATAACGTTCGTAGTGATGCTCCTTTTCAGAGCTGAAACATGCAATATTAATTAGACACATATCCTTAATCTTAGGCAAAAGCTAATTTCTTCTTTAGCCAGTGCACATTAATAATACAGCATCAATCTAAAAACGAACTTGTTTCGTAAGCAGGTACTTGATGAAAAGCTTATCAGAAGAATCTTTTTATCGCTCCATTTCTTTTCATAAAACGTAAGTTGTAACTATGAATTGGTCAATATAATTGGTTACACAGATAGTTATATACACGCAGAATGTAAACATACATTAAATGTTATGATCATAACACTGTTTTACGTAATGTGTGCTCTTAAATGTTTACCAGAAGCTCACAAACAAAGCATTACATCCAAATGTGATGTTTATTTGTATGTTTGTGGAATCTTTCATTACAGATGCATTCAAATTAGCAAACTAATATGTATTATCAATGATTGCTTGGTATAAGGTTGTGTAGGTGTTAATACTTAACAATACACATATTTTGTAGATTCTAAAAAAAGTGACTGTTGGTTTTGTGTCGATTGTTATAAGAAAAATACAAACATTGTATGAAATCATATCAACATGATTAGTAAAAATGAATGATTAAAAGTGACTTAAATAATCTTAAGAATCAATAAAGTGAAATATGGCATGATGTTTTTATAATAATACACGAATTTACATGAAAGTTATTGGTTCGAACGTTTCAAGGTAATAGCAAAGGATGTGCACTTATAATTTCAGTAACATTTTAATACACAGATAGTTCAATCAAACAAAAACTATTATTATGACCAACTCTGTAAGCCGCAACTTCAAGTACAACCTTGATATGGTAATTGATATTTGACTGAAAATACAAACGCATAAATGAACACAATCCGCTCTACCTCAGCTGCTATGTTAATTAATATATTGATAGTTATAATGCATTTAACGAGAGAAAGCCAGGTGCCTGTGATTTGCGTCACACTGTCAAGCAATAGATTTTTTGTCATAAATATAGGACACCACACTACAATAAGCTTTCTATCCTGTTACTACAGCTGAATTACGCAGGTGGTAAAACAATAATCTAAGAAAACTCGATCCTTATCGAACATAATTGGCAATTAACTAACGTTTCATAAGAATTAATTACACAAGCTATTCTGTGTCAGCGAAAGATAATTCAGCTGCTCCATGATTAAATATCTACTTTCACTCATTTTGAAGGCTTTACACAATGTTATATAAGCAAACGTGTATTGTTTTATTTTATATGAACTTTATAATAAGTTTCAATTTTACCAATAAACATCTATACAAAGATCCCATAACCTCATGGCAATTTCCTCAAAACTTTAACGATGAATATAACAACAGCAGGTTTATCTAAGCTTATTAGATTATGTAAACATGTGATTCTGTTTTAAATAACAACCTAGTTTAATGCTTTATTAAACTTAAATAACAATTAAAAAATTAAAAACTTGATTATAAATGCAACGGTAATTAAAACAATAAATAGCAACTGGACATATGATCTGGATCTCCACCAAATCTACTCCTTTGTTAAATTGACCATTTCCAAACTTAACGCTCAAAACTTTAACCCATTTTGTTCAACTAACAGCCTGGCTGGATATAAGAAGTTTGTTTTTAACCGACGGACAAATTTGATTGGCAATGTAGTGATTGATTGGCAATTTAGTGATTGATTGGCAATGTAGTGATTGATTGGCAATGTAGTGATTGATTGGCAATGTAGTGATTGATTGGCAATGTAGTGATTGATTGACAATGTAGTGATTAATTGGCAATGTAGTGATTGATTGGCAATGTAGTGATTGATTGGCAATGTAGTTATTTGTTCAGAATGCCAAATACCATTATTTGGATGACATAATACACAATTATTTATTGAAATAAAGACGCACATATTACGTAAAGAAAACCGGTATGAGAATTCAAATTTTAACAAATTCCGTACAACATACGATAGTTCCATTTAACTAGCAGATACATTAAGTGAAATCTACATTATCACATTTCAAGTTATGCATAATTATGCGTCCTACCACACATTGAATTGCACTTTGTAACGTATAAATATAGTTTAGGTCATGGTGATAATTGCCAGTGATAACATGTAACTTCTTTTTTACAAAACCGTATGTATTGTATCGCCTGGAGCTGCATTAACAACTACGTTCGTTGAGTATGTGTCATCATGTCGCTTTTTGTTAGGAAACAAAAATAGGTTCAATAAATATTATTATCTTTTTTTACGAATTTTTCACCTGCTTGAAGGCTTTTGAAAGAATCCATTTTTCCTGGCAATATATTATTGATGTGTTCTGAGGCGAAAAATATCTTACTCGAAGAAAATGTACTTTGCTATTAGGCCTATGATTAAATTAAACAATGCGAATTGTTGGGTCATATTTATGCAACAGTTTTTACAATAGCATAATGCCAATATTGATTTGTGTGTGATTTAGCTTAACAAACATCATTTATATAATGATGATTGGCCTAAGCATAGTTAATCGTAATTATAAAATAATATAATACAAAGATATTGGAAGCATTAGGCAAACGTTTGTAAATGAGATATGCAGATTATTCATTTCTACATAAACGTGTTTGATTTTCGTCATACAAAGCTTTTGGGTCACATTTAATTTGAAGAGGGCCTATCTTATGCGCAAGCACAATATATAGACAGAATGAAGAGATTACAAGTCGTGTTGTATACCATTGTCAAAATGAAGAACTTATAAACTGCAGTTTAATAACAATTATTGCAAATGTTCACTTACCGAATAAATCAATTAAACATGTATTTTAAACATCATCTCTTGAACCGTTTGGCACACGTTCATCAATCGTTCCAGAACTGTTTCTTGGGCAACTTTCAGCTTGTTCCGAACATTTCGTTTTATTCAAATTCAGAAGAATATTATTGCTTGTGATATTGATATCAAGTATAGCATTTTTGGCCTTGTGAACTAATTGCATTTATAATTCTGGTATAAATAATAATACATCGGAGACGTTAATAAAAAAGTGATAGTGTGCTTAAACCATTTAAGTGTTATACATTTTTACTTGACCTTAAGTAAAACTGAACCATGCATTTGGACGTATTAAAGGCAGAAAGTTTTTTTTTCAAGAAACCGGAATTACAGCTTACGTTTATCGTATTACAATTATATGATGCGCTCTTTGATTGGCTGATAAAAACCTCATTTATTTGTGTTGTTCGAGCGCGACTTTAATCGCACACATTTCTCTGAAAGGCATAATGAGCCCTTATCCAAAGCTTATTTCTTCTTTCAAACGACACAAGTATGGACAGGTCGATCAATTACAACGCACGAGTCGACACGAGCTAATTGAGAAAGTATCCGTTCGAAAACAGATATAAACAGGAAATAACAGTACTGATAAAGCAAGTTTGTAAGTAATTATGAGCTGTTCATTTTGGATAACAATAGTATAAGTTGATGGAAGCAAATACTTTCAGTAACATTAACTTTTCAATTTAAATGTAAATACTAATTGTTTATATTTTTAGTTCTTTGATAGTGTGTAAATAATAAAGAGGCATCGTTCGCGTCAATATCAGAAGTCTAACTGCTATTTGTATTTATATCGTTACTTATAAAGACAACATAAAACCATAGCTTTGATGATCAAACTTACCTTATTACACAATATCAAATAACACGAACACTAAGAAATCTGTTCAATCAAAAATTGTTTTGATAATTTGTTATATATANGTTATTGATGATAATGTGGAGGAGGAGGACGAAGAGGAAGACGATCATTGTCATGTTGATAATGACCCAGACCCAAGTAACAGTGATAATAGCATCACTGATGCATCTGATGATAAAGAACATTCATTACAAAATAAAAACAAATGTAACCATGGAGTGAAAGCGTGATTAATTCGCCTTATCATACGGCGCCGACTAATGACGCTGACATATCCTACACAGCAGGTGTTTACCTTTCGAGGGATACCCCCGACACAGAGAACGGTAACTCGTCAATTGAGAATGTGAAAACAAAGAGTAAATGTAAAACGAATAATAAAAATCAAGAAGCAAACAAAAACCTAAACAAAACTGATGCCATTTCGAAAAACGTTCAAAATCTCAAACGTCATTTTGTTGTCGCTGCATTTGCATCATTTAGCAAACGCGAGGTTGGTTCACAAATTGATCAAATTAAGCGTTTGCCAACGACAAAACGTGAAGGGAAAGACAACAGTCAATCACTACGAAAGATAAAGCTGAAGTCACGTGTCAGGAGACGTCAACCGGATGCGGAAACATACGCGGTGAAAGATATAAAAACTGATTGTACTGATACACCAATCCTAAGACGAAAGAAAGATTTGAACACGCATTTACCCGTATTGTCAAATCAAGCTCAGACAGTTCGTTCGGACACAATACAAGAGTTGAAGCTCAATTCAAGAACAACTTAAAGACTCGAAGATACGTACCTAAATAGAAATATACTCGTAAAATCAGTCACACCAATAGGCCCATCTTACAAGAATCTGTCAACTGACAAAGGTAAAACAGAAAATTCAGCCAAAAACACCGTTACTATATCCGGCAATAACAACAACAATAAAACAGCATTTTCATCATATAAGCAGCTAAATGGATACGATACCAATCGAACAGAATCTGATTGTGACAAAGATGTTAAGAACTTGAAAAAATACAATTGCACTAAAAATGCGGACAAAAGTGAAAACGCAATAAAGCCGTCAGTTGATGGGCGTTTATTGTCTTTGGGAAAGGAAATAGGGAATTGTGCCATAAAACGTTGTATATCTCATACAACAGGTACACAAGTCGTTAACAAGACACACGATCCGGCAGATTTATCTTTACGGCGAATTTATCAGAAACACAGATTTCACGAAAAAACAAAATCATCTATCGGTTCTGTTTACACTAGACCACTCCAGAGAGAAGAGAAATCTTTGAAAATGAGGTCTTCATTTCGAAACTTGAGTACGCCATCCTTTTCAAGGAATAAATCTTTTGCTTCAAAGCTAGTAAAAAGTGAAAAATCTGCATTAGTAAAACATACATCAACGAAAGAAAACAGCAAGGATAGTGTGCAAGTAAACCATGCACATGATTACATGACGTTAGATAATACCAAATACGATGAAAATAACGATTTAACAAATACACACGATTTTAAAGATGTGTTTTCGGAGAACGTTAGTCCACTTAGTGCAAACGAGTCAATACAAGATGAGTTGGGGTCATCCAATAGCAATACAGAAACAAGTAAAAAGATAAATTTTAAAAGAATCCTGATGAATGTGGAAAGGCCCTCGGAGTTACCATTAACGTCTTCAATGACGAGTCGAGATGTTACGTCGCCATTCACAGATACGGTCCGCTTGCTTAACATTCGACGCCTTCTTCAATTGCCATCTGATGACTTCCAAATGTCGACAAACGAATATGTAAAAGAAAAAGGTATGTATTGTTTCTGAACATTGCATTTGACTATTTTTGCTAGAGATCACTTGTATTGTTTTGGTAAAACAGATCAAAAGCTATACCGTGGAAACGCAATAATGTGCTACTTAATGATGATTGCACAATTAAATTGATACTGATTTGAGAAACAAATTGTGTGTTAATGTATTTAATTCGCGTATAACAAAATACAACAAAAAAAACATTCTTCTAAACAATGCATTTTGATGTTAACATTTGCATCTTAATGACTTGAAACGATTCGTTTTACAAATAACTCTTATTTACGGCCTACAGTAGAAGCGATATTTATAATCATTGTTGCGTTTATCGAGGTGTTGAAAAGTCTTTTGTTGTCAAAAATAATAGTCGTTTTCATACACTGTCCTTTTACTAGCAGGATCCTGCTCAATAATTCAGGACATTTTGAAAGAAATTGTACAAAATGCATTCAAACTGGCGAAACGACCAAACCAGGTAATTCAGATCATTAAAAGGTATTCATATTAATATAACTCAATTGGAAGACGCATGTGGTATTGTTTTATGTAATGTTTTAACATAAGTAAAACGTTTTTCAGACCACTGCAAACGTGTAAGGTAAATTGTAAACGATGGAAACATATATTATTTATATAACGATAATATTAGTTTACAAAATACGTGTAACATTGCTACCAAAAATGTTAACGGTTAATGCAGGCATATTGTTTTACAACTCTAGTATATTTAGTACTTAAAATGTATAACATCATTTACCTCGCGTTTTGGATGACATAACTTCAAACAAGCCAAGTCACTGTAAGGAAAAGACAATTGGTTGTTGAGTATATAAAAGCGTGATAAATATTGAATATATATTGATTCCTGTTCGTGAAAGCAATCGTGTGAGTGGATGCATGCATCATTGAATGCATGGGGACTGCCTTCGCCAGAACAATTCTTCTACCTATTTGCACACATACAGCGGCCATCAGTCATAGCAATAATTCTTACGATTACAGTTGCATTGTTATACACGTTTATGAACCAATAACGTTTATATAAGTTGTTTTACGAAGCAACTAAAAAGTATACATATTTTATGAAATAAAATGGGAAAATATACGGATTTAAGCCAGCTGATACATATCGACAGGTAGTATAAACATGTTGTTTCATTATAAAATATAAGTGGTATAGTGAGTAAATAATTGGTATAAAACAGACCATAATCACACAAACTAAGGAGGGCATATTAAAGCCTCTATAACGCTAAAAAATTAACGAAAATGTGTAATATATTTCGTAAAATGAAGTAAACAGATAAAAAATCAGTGTTCCTTATAGCAAAAGCCAAAATTGCAACGTAAGATGTGCTCTGGAAACATAGATTTAACACGATACAAAATGCTCTTTTTTTTGTGGTTGAGCGTTAAAGGGGCTTTAAATATTAAAAAAGATCTTTATTTTGTATGACACAAAGATTTATTTAAAAGTTAACGAAGAAGTTGTAATTTTATAACACTTCCACATCTTAGTGTATTTAACTATTAATTGCAAGAAGGTTTAAAGTTCAACATTAATTGATTAGATTTTTTAAACGAACATTCATATAAGTTATAGCCGAAATGTATACATGTAACCGGAATGTGACAAAAGGTTTAATGGTGCGAGTTAATTATTAATTTCCGGTATGTATTGATTTCTTTGAAAGATTTGTAAACAGACTGTCAATAGTTTTTCATTACTAACAAACTGCTCGTTTGTTATCCTTGTGAGAACTTGTGTATCGTGAGCAACGCGCAAATTGCAAGCTCCTAACAAGACGCAACATAAAACATCTAATATATTACAGAAAAACTAGTAAGATTGTATTGAGCAAACCTATTATCGGGAAATGAAGGATTAAGTGAGCGCAGTTACATATCATGCAATGACACGCATCCGTAAAGAACTTCCTAATGATTCAGATTTTCACTTGAGTGCCATCCAGGATTGATTTGATTCATATTTATTATAAGTAGTAAGTACATTAAGTTAACTCTTGTTTGTTTAAGAAAGAGTGGTGCGGAGGCAAACACCATTTAAAAACAGCTCTGAATGACTTTGCGTTTCACTTAATAATGTAGCCATGTTATCGCATATTCTGCTCTAGGTTCAGCTTCTGACGTCATCGCATTATGTCGATCCGGGAAGCTTTTCGTGTGACGTTATCGATCCGCTTGACGTGGCTCCTGTGACGAAGGCCTACGAGTACCTTATTAGTAGCGTCATTCGGGTGTCCTCGGAAAATGTCGGCCAGGTCTCATCGGTGGTAAGTGAGCAGACACCAAAGTATACAAACGGCGAAGGAAATTTTGCAACGTATCCCCTTACATATCGACAATTTTGTCATAGTTCAGTCATTTGGATATATACAATCCTTTCTATACTTAGTGTGTAAACACATTTCTGTAGATACATCGCTTAATTGATATTTACATATCTTGGATAGATGGACCATATTACTTTGTTTACTGATAACTTTCAAACCTATCAAATAGTCGTTTTAATAGATTTTAGATTCTTTCGACACTAGGACAATATGAAGTAAAATATTCGATTCATGCGTCACGTTTTGGCATTCATGTTTTCATTTTCTGTCTGCATAGGTACATATTTATCAAACCTTTATTTAGACGCGAGTTCAGTTTGTGATTTATTCTGGGGTATGTGTCCGGTTCGGCTAGCCATAAAACCAGTTTAAACCCCCAATGCTTTAAATTGACCATTCCAATGCGATGATCCCAGTTTTAATCATTTTATGTTTAAAGTTGGTGTTCAATTATAAAAGAAGTGGATACAAACAAGAATTTCTCTCTGGATATAGTTTCTGGAGTTTCTTTGTTTACTATATTCAAATCGGCATTTTGTGTAGACTAAACAAAGTATTAAGTCATTGTTTATACATTCATTTGAATTTCCCTATGTGTTCAGTCAAATGTTATACATACAAATACTATGGGAGTGTCAAGTCAATGTATATACAATAACAAATGTATACATTTGAGTCTCCGTAAGTGTCAAGTCAATGTATATACAATAACAAATGTAAACATTTGAGTCTCCGTAAGTGTCAAGTCAATGTATATACAATAGCAAATGTATACATTTGAGTCACCGTAAGTGTCAAGTCAATGTTTATACAATAACAAATGTATACATTTGAGTCACCGTAATTGTCAAGTCAATTTATATACAAACATGTTCATTTCATTTTCACGTCAGCGTACGTGGTATATGTAAATACATTTGAGTTCTCGTATGTACAGACGAAAACTATTTATCTATTCAAACTAGCTGGTTGTGCGTTTAAATGATAGGTCATAGCTTTATTACATTTAAAATGTAAATATTGTTTTATTCACTTTATTGTGTAAATTGCTTTTACTTATATATACGTGTATTGTAAAGGATCGTATAGACACACTTAAATTCAGATGTAATCCATTCTTAGAACGAGCTAGTGTCCAGTGTACTGATTGCCCACTGGTACGTGGAGAAATGGGAGGAGCTAGTGGTTAAACAGACGGTTAAACATGGACACTGGCGCGAGCTAGATGACCAACCGGAAGTCGTGAAAACTAATTATAAAAAAGTGGTATGCTCTTTAATGTTTATAAAAAAGCACTGTTCGGTATTAGTATTCTTCCATACATTTTAAGTGAATGTTTCATTAATATCAAATGTAATATATTATCTTTTCCAAGAATAAAAAACAAAAACACAAAGCAAGTTTTTATCCGGAAGTCCGAAATGTTTTACTACAAGGAAACTTAAATTGTTGAGTCCAAGTTAGTTTTTTGTTGAATGCAATTTTAGCATAGAAACATAATTATTCACTACACGAGTAAGTTAATAAACAGTATCATTTATGTTTTAATTTGTAATCAAACACAGTTATTGTGATGGTAGAAAAACCATATTAAATGTCCGTGCTAGTTTTTTCAATTATAAGACATGATCAAATGCCGACAATTTTAGAGTTTTCTTCAAAGATTAAATGCCCAGAGCTAGTTTTGGATATTTTTTACATGACAACAAGTGGACAGTTATTTAATGTTAATATCGATTACTAACATGACAGTTTTATAAAAAAAAATAGTTCATATCGGAATAAAATTAATCCGTCTTTTCCAGGTATATTACGGGGTGCAAGTATCGCTTACAGAGCTGGGCTGTACAGCTGTCATGAAGCGACCGAAACTAAAAAAAAGTAACCCGTGCAACCAAAGATAAAATTGTGACGTCGGGGTCTGATGATCGCGTTAAAATGAAATTTTCTCTTCCGACTAAGTAAGGGAAATCAGTTAACAGGTAAATTTCATGTATTTAGTGTAAGCTTTTGATTCATTGTATTGTATTCCAGTTATAAACATTTAAACACCTTCATTGATGTTTGACGAACTCAAACTTGAGAACGCATACTTATAAATCCCATACAAATCTTCAATTGTTTGACAAACTTTCTTTTGCAATATTCGTTCACTAGCAGTGGTGATTTACAGAGTTAAACCAAATGGTCATGCTTAAACATCTCAAAGCGTGTCAATCACGATGAGCAGATGAGGAAAAGGTTGTAATTAAAATATTCTTCTACAACAAACTACAGAATACTACAATTCGTGTTATAATTTTCGTTACTGGCGTCAGAAGATTTTTACATTCAGCAACCGATGTGTTTTAAAGTGTTTATGAATTGAAATAGTACGCCTACGAATAAACTTGCATTATGTTTTCCATGTCAAATTATTTATACACATTTCGTATCCGCATTCGTTTGTAGCTTTCAGACTAGGCTACGTATGTAATTATTGAATACTAATGATAAATAATTCAAGGTGCATTATAACGTCAACGGTTTGCGATAATACGTGGTTTGTCTACACCATTATATACATATTTGCAACACACTTTCAATTCTGCATGTGCCCATGTCAGACAATAATTGGCGCATGAGTTTGATAGGCATGTTTGTTCCTTGTTTTTGCTTCTTCTTGGTACGGTGAGGAGCCAGTTACGGCGTAGTACACCGGGGAGTTCGCCTAGTCAAAATGAAGGGCAGACTTAAAGCCCTCAAATGTCTCTGAGTTGACCACTCTACTGTCCAGTTGGTTTCAAATCTATGATGGTTTTCACGAAGAAATAGTGTTTTTGTATTGATTACTGTTTGTGTTTTTCACTACAAAGCCTCTATCGTTATTTATCACTTGTTTGTCTATTATATTTGATGTAACACAGTCACTATATTGTTTTGCCTTAATCTGCCTTTTTACCCTTGCTGGTTTTAAGTAATCGGTTGCTGGTATAGCTGGCACCAGCCCTTCGGCCACTTTGTAGAGCATCACTAGACGGTTGATTTTACGCCGCTCTTGGAGCGGTGGTAATTCTAGTTGCTTTGACATGTTGGTTACACTGCCTGCCGTTCTTGATTTGTATACTCCAGTTATGAAACGGGCAGCTTGTTTTTGCACTTGTTCAATTTTATCAATGTCACGAGTTAAGTAAGGATCCCAAATTGAAGAGCCGTAGTCCAGACAGGATCTCACTAGCGCTAGGTACGATGTTTTCCTACAATCTATATGGCAGTTCTGTAAGTTTCTACGCAGTAGAGCCATTGTCGAGTTCGCTTTCTTTGTCAATTTACTTATGTGAGTTGACCAAGTTAGATCTTCAGATAGGGTTAGCCTTGTAAAGAGCCCTGAGCTATCTCGTGGTTAACGTATCAATAATTGATTATTACTACACAATGCCTCATTGTTATTTTGAAGTTAAGATTTAATAACTCTAGCATTATCGCATGCCTAAAGAATAAACTACTTAAGACAAGCTTCACGATTATAAACGAATGCAGATACGGACTAAATTGGATAGAATAACTGTATTAACAAAAAAAAAACACACATTGGAGATGACATAATAAGCATTATANTTTTTCACATCTGGTTTATACTTTATGTCGATTGTCAGCAAGTTTTTTTTATTGCCTAAGGATTAACAAATATTTATTCTAGAATTTCAACCATGGTTATCATTTACCGATTGTAAATCTTTTGAACAACTGGTCCCAGACGCCATCTTAATGTGGAATATTTAGGCTGCTATTAAAAGCCCCACTCAAACCTTCAAGGGATTATCCGTTCATATGAGCAATGTCTTAACGTTTAACACGTTTGGGCCTATTTGTCAGAAGTCACAACTTGATAATCATACCATAGGCCTAACAAATTAATTGCGTCTGAAGAAGAAAACTCTTACTATACTTGAGGATTTATCAAGTGATAAACTCATGTTATGACAAAACCATATTAAAGATAGGAATTTCAGAAACTAAATTTATGTAGTAATGTCTGTATAGGCAAGTCTTTAGTATGAAATAGGTAACGAAATATCATTGTATGAATACGTTGTTCTTCGTAGGTATTTGGCAGTTATAAGTGAAGCATATTTTTCATAAGAATTGATGGTACAAATTCACGAGTTAGAAAGAAAACACATTTAAATTTAAGTCTGAACAAATTATGAATACGAAATACCAAATGCAATTGCATACCGTGTGCATGTATGTGCGCATTAAAGAGTATGCAATTATGTTGATTAACTTTGAAAGAAATACAAATATGACTTGCCTAATAAATAGATATATACCTTTTAATTAAATTGACAAATATCATGTATTATCTAAATGAATTAAAGACAATTCATAATGGAAAAAAGATAGTAAAACCAGTTGTTAATATTCTCCATTGAACAAGAATATATATTTGGCATGAAACTATGCATTCTTTCATTGATAAATTAAGTTTGAATGATATTAAAATGTGTGTCAATGATACTGAAGCTTTGTATATGGAAAAACACAGTGGCAGTTTTGAAAATGTTATAACAATGTTTGTTTTTTTAAACGTGAAACTGGTGTAAGTGACTTTTGGTAACTAAAGGAAACGATACAATTTAAAGTATGTTGGCACTTTTTGTAATGTATCTATATTATAAATTCATATTCACATTCAAAATTTAAGGTTACACATAGTATTGTCTAATGAAACTTGAGAACAAACACATATAGAGCATTAAAATATGCAACACAAAAACGGCATTGTGTTTTACAGCTTACAATTTTATAACAGATCGGCATTAAACCTTCCAGCACAATTTGCCAAAAGGTGGTTTTTGATATAAAAATGTCAAACCAGTTTCGCGTTCTGCCCTCGATTTAAATTCATTAAGTAATTATTTTTTCCAATATTCTTCAGTACAGTTATACTATTGTCCATGTGTTTATGCATCCTGTGAGTTGCGCAGTTTAATAATCTGAACATCAACCAACATTTCAGAGTCGTTAGCGTTTGAAGTTCCATACGTATCTGTATTACCACGTCAATGGTCATTGACACCAACGTCAAGCCGCGCGACGTCACCTCACGTCAAGACGCGCCCCGATGTAACGTCTCTTACTCCTGCCGTCAGCGAACGCCCGTCGCCGTACTTAAGTGTTCCAATAACACCATCAGCAACACGTCGACCTTCAACATCGACATCCATATTTAAGGGTAGGGTGAAAAACAGTTAAGATTTTGAAACATGCATGTTTTCCTTTTTAACAGAAAATTCCCTTTATTGTCATTTTAAGGGGTATATCGGAATGTTTAACCCGCATTATGTTAGTATTTTGAATTAAAAATCTATCCTTTAATTCATTATTTAGTCCTTCGTTTCCGGCTCAAATTCTGAACGGTAAAACTGCATTATGTGGAAAACGCAATTCAGTACCTGACCCATATTCAAACCAATGGAAGTATTTAATAAATCTATTATATTTCTTATTGAAACAGGTTTAAATAAGGTTTCAAAGGAATTTCTTTTCATTTGTTATGAACCTTCTTCATACAAAATGTATACGGTTTCCATTCGTTTCAAGACCAAAACCTACCCGTCCGCAACGAATATTACCTTTGGTCTGTTTATATATATATATTTCTCTTCAGATCCAAATCAGACAGCCTTTCATCTTGTCCAGATTGATGGAAATGGCGAAATGAATATTAAACTTCTAGAAAACGCTCCTAAAAGAGATGTGGCTCGGAGACAGATGACAACAAGCTTCTTTAATTCTCTATTTATGATCGCGAGGCAAGGTAATGTGGCTAAGGTCTTATCAGATCTCGACAAGTTTGGTACGAAACATATTATCTTTACGTTCAAACAACACAGGCCCATTTTATTTAGCAATGAAAGTTGAATTCAAACGATAACGGTTGAAAAAGAATTTGTTTTTGAAAGGTTTGAAAATGTTTCAGCTGTTATTGTATCCATCGATAAGTGCTTTTTCCCCAAAATCCAGCAAACTCCGGAGTATCTATTGAATGCATACTTGCGGCTGCAAAAGTCTTGAAGCGTTTGTCGTGAGTAGTGTCAACCGACGCTTTGCTCATATTCAATATTTGTACGCAAATATGTACTTCTATAAGGAATTTAGCTAAAGCAGAATAGCATTTGGCGAGACCCTTCCATTTTGTATGCCCCCCCCCCCCCCATTCAACATATGTGGGCCAACTTCCATTGTCATTCCCCATCCTTTGTAAATGTGTTAACCCTCTTTAATTTTTATCTTTTTTCGCTATTAAAGACCCCATAGTGTTTTATTAGGATTCTAATTTTATAGAGTAACACACAGTATTACTTGGTATTAACATCAAATTGTTTTCACTTAATATGTTTGAATAGATGCTTAAATACATGTATTAATATGTAGACAGCACACTCACAAAGTTACTTACAAATTGCAAAGAGTTTATCATCAACCGTTTTTCACGAACGATGTCACCTTACCCCTGTCCAACCCCTCCCCTCCCCGTGACATTTTAGTGTGGCCAAATCCCTACTTGTACACTTACTTTTAGTCACTTTTGCTTTCTATAAACGTTGAGCTTTAATGTATACTAAAAATAATGACATGATACATTGTACAATATTTAAAATCAATTTTGATGAAGTTATTTTTAAATGAGGTAAATATGCAATAGATTTATTGTTGAAACTCTAAAAACCAATACATTTTTGTAGTTTAAATGCATTGGAAACCAAAGGATCTCTCCTGTATTCCGATGTCGAACAGACCACGGGTCGATTTATCGAGAGCGTTATCAAATACAAGGTGAAGATACGCATGCTGCAGGACAAACGTAACGTCTTTTCGGTGACGTTCAAGCAGAGGTGGACCACCCGAACCGCCAATGGAAAACTGGAAATGAGAGATCGGCTTCTTCACCCGAAGAAAATACTCATGAACAGGACTTATTCGCAACGGAAGGAGATATTATGGCGCTTGTATTCCGAGGAAACGTTGACATGCCTACAGAGGAAAAACTATTCAGTTTCCATGGCTACAGAGGTATAAGACGCCATTTTGAGATCAAAGTCGCTAATCCAATGAGCCAGCGCTCCATGCAGACTTATCATGGCGCTCTTCATTTGTTTGTATATGCCGAGAAACGCTTCATGGCATTTGACCAATCACTGACGCCGAGCCTGAAGAACGGATGGATGCTCCGAGCGGAGTTTCCGTTACTCCTACCGAAGTATGAGAAGACTACTCCGGTGGTGGTCAACAGAGCTGCCATTGCCATACGCTTTCAAGGTGCTCGCTTATTTCCGGACTAAACGAATATTTCATGTTTCTTTTGTCCACCGTTGTCACAATTGACTTATTATCTGTTCTGTAGTTCTATTGATTTGATATTAATATAAATAAAAAGCGAACTAATTAAGCAGTATGTTTTTTTATTCAAACTAGTAGCATATGATGACGCTATTTTGGTGATACGGCAAATCATATATGGACATGTGAATTCTTGTTTCTTGTTTTAAGGGCAATGGCGGTTGTTATTAATCTGTATCTTTAGCCACAGAACTTCATCGCTTTACAATCTGTGTAAAGATTAATGATTATTGACAAGTAAACGAATGTACATGAAAATATTGTAATACATTCTTTTTTATATAGTTCGGATGCACATTATAACGAAACATTAATTTTGAAGATCTTCTCACTCTTCTTTAGAGCCCCTTACGGTTGACTTTGTCCGCGCAATGTGCAGCGACCTGTTGTCGGACTGGGCGATGTTCGCACGTGCCTTGGGCATCAGCAATGCGCGTGTTCAAGCTCTTTTACTTAACAATTATTGAAATGATTGGTAAAACTTTTCATTTAAAAGAAAAATGGATGTAATACCTATCGCAGTTTAGTACCAACATGTAAATTCCACTTTTTTTTTCAAGTCTCATTATCATATAAGGCAACTCGGTGTATTATTTGCTTTATAATAATTATGTCATTAATATAATAAATATGTATTATAATGTAAGATTACTAAGTAAATATATATTTATCCCGAAATACATGGACTTCACACTCATTTATTTCCCATTTTGTTTCAATATAGGAAAAAATGTGTTCGAAATCGACTCATGCAATACTACGGTATATTTCAAGTGAACTTAACACGTATAAATGACGCTTTAGCAGTTTTGAATCAGCGTTTGCGTTACATTTGTGTACGCGTTTTAACAGTTTTATACGTAACTTCACTTCAAAAATGGGTCAATCCATCATCAAAATATCTCTGTTTTTGGAATTTCTTAAAATTCTCCTTTTAGATCCATATCGCCCCTGATTAGGCCTTATGGATTGAGCTGTACAATAATGCATTCATAAACGAATTGTTGACCTCTCACCCATATTTTATATGCTCATGTTTACCCACAGACATTGCACTAAAAAGGGCCTTTACCGTAATCGCCAAGAACGGTGGCACATCCGCTAGATGGCGTCAAATATTCCACCATCTGTTCCACTGCGATGGTTGCAAGATGGCTGACGTTGTCAAGGACATCGACGAAGGTCACATGGACGAGAACTCGAAATGCCAGAGGGCACTTTTCTACTGGAAGGATCATTCCAACGAGCCCAACGTGTGGTCATTGGTAGACGCTCTTCGCGCAAGCAACTGCGATATTGTTGCAGGTAAGTATCCTGGAGGTTTAGGTCTAGGTCTTATTCGTTGATTAAGACACTTTTTGGACGGTTTTCTGGAAGTGATTGGAGAACTATGAAAACGATGCTTTTAAAAACAATGTTCAGGTCGAACATAAAGAACGATATCACTCCTCAAGTTCTTTCTTCTAAAATATAAGTGTTATTTCGTACTTAATTCAGTGTTTAATATAAATAATCGGGTGTGGGGTTCAATCATACTTAAATTACACTAATTAGCACATTGTTAAATATATTCTACTGGCTAATACTGTGAATTCACATCTTTTGGTGTTTCACTGTGCCTATGTTCTATCAAATTCTATTGATTTTTTTTTTAAATTTCCAATAGTAACACACATATTTATATTATGTTATTGGTAAATACAATTTCGTAGTTATTTATTTTAATTTATTTTCAGACTTGATAGCGGCTCTTGGTTTACGGCAGTCAAAACGATATTAAAACAAGGATATACAATGTATGGTTTTAATGTACATCATCGTTTACAAGCTCCTACTAAAGTTGAGAATAAACTGTGTCTACGAAATATAATTAAACTATTATATTTATTTGTGCTCATTTTATGCAAATACACAATCAATTATAAACAACATATCCACGAAGATTGCAAAACAATTCAGTAAATAAAAACAACAAAGTAGAGCCGTTCGTTTGTGTGCGTCGTGTGTAAACATTATCCGCTTTTTATTCGACATAATCTTTGTGTCTATTGTTATACGAGTTTTTATTAAACATATGTGTTGTTTGGGAAACCTTCAAACTCTGTGCATCAACTGAAATGCATTATCGTTTGATAAAAACAATAGCATTGTATTTATATTTGATACGGCATACAAGATATTTAAGAAACACATAACACACAACATATTCAAGAAACACAAAGCAAACAATTTATTCATGCAACACATAACACACAGAATATTTAAGAAATAAATAGCATACGCATATGCAACCAACACTTAACAAAGGGCATATTCATGCAACACATAACAATCAACATATTCGTGCAACAAACAACAAAAACATATTAAAGCACTATCGACATATTCAGGAAACATATAACAAACAACATATTTATGCAACACATAACAAATCAAGATATTCAAGCAACACATACCAAACAACATATTCAAGCAACACTTAACAGAGGACATATTAATGCAACATATGCCAGACAAAATAGTCAAGCAAAACATTTCAGACAACTTCTTCAAAAAACTCAAACAAAGGACATGTTTATTCAACACATTACGGACAACATAGTCATGCAAACAATAACAAACCACATATTTATACATAACTTAAGAAAACAATAAAAGAAAAATAGTCGTGCAAACAATAACAAACCACATATTTATTAAATAAGAAGAAACAGCCATGATTACGAAAATATGTCTTTATTATATTTTCTTTACTTTTCCATGACATTTAATCATCAATAAAGTTGCATAGTACCTACTTTTATACTTATTATCCAACCATCACACACGTAACTTCAATATTGAAAGAATTTCACTTTATATATATATAAGTATTATTATTTATAATATTATCGGAAATATGCGCCGATATGCTTACATGGATTATTGTACCATGGTATATAACTGTATTCTCTCAAAGCACATTTTTTATTCCGTTTCACCTATTTTTCCTTTCAGAATTCTTCAGTGTTCATTATAATATTATAATTATTAAGTTCATGCAATAAAGGCATATATACTAAAATTACGTACATATGTTGTCAGAATCTGCACACAAATCGCTCAGTAAGCGATTCTATAGGAGAATATAGACACAGCTATGCAAGTGCAGATAAGGAGAGATAGAGAACCGGTCCGATAACTTAAAATGAGATATAGTTAAAACAAAACTTTCAATCTTGTGCATCAGATAAGCTGCTAAACATTACCTTAAATTTTGATCCAAGAAAGCTTATAAACCGTGGAACAATGTTGCGTCGTACTCGTCACATTTGTATAAGGGCAACACCTCAGCCTTCAAAATCAGCTGGTTTCATACCAAAAGTTAGCTGTTATTGAGTGCACATGTGAAACATTATTATCCTGAGCAAATACTTTGGTATGTTATTGTGATTGTTTATTATTCATTTCTTTGACCTAGTCATATCAACAGCTTTAACGAAATGATACATGTATGATTCACTGTCAATCCGTCTGCTTTCTACACGGGGGCGGACTGTAGGTCCAGTTGTAAGTATCAGAAATATGCCGACGGTATTTGTCCTGGTTGTTCAACACCTCGCAAATCAGACATAGCGCCTTCTGATATGTAGCCTTGTACGGTATCGCCTCGTATTGGTCTCAAATGAATCCGTGCTTATAACTGATCCTTTTGGAAACCGTTTTGTTGCTTCGCCGAATTCTCTACCGCGTGTGACGAAGGGAATATCGTATTTAAAGTTTTCAAACAATTCCTCTGTGAAATAACTGCGACATAAAGAGTTTTCGAAAGCGAGAAAATATCTGTACGTTGTATTAAGAATGTCAAAAAAGTTGTCATGTACATATAGTTGTCCACATTTCCATTTCTGTCCACACGCACCAAATATGTCAACTGTGATGTATTTTTGTAACTGTTTGGCATATACTTCTCTTTTTGCTGCATTACCGCAATGGGAACTGACAAGCAGCGCATCTTTTGTTTTTCCGAGAGCAATTTCAGTGTAATTTCTTGACTTTATAAACGATTTCTTCATTATATCTCCATAGGGAAATTACACATCAGTGTTTGTATAATCATACGTCATTGACCAGTTGAATCCATATCTCAAACCTGGATCGGTTCTCCATTCAGTGCCTGTATTGTCATAGTGCTGTGAACTTTCTATTGCATGAAATATCCAGACCTGTCCAGGCGTCCTTGGAAATGGTTTCTAGAAACGACCAATCGTGCCACCAGTTATAATTAAGGCATCACTTCGAGCCAGCACTGACATATATTGTGCTATATTGACACTTTGAAAAGTCGTTCATCATCGCATCTGGCCGACTGGTGAGAAAGAAATGCACATCTGGCAACAACACTCGATAGATACCGTTCTGAAAAAAAAATACAATAAGAAGAAGCTTATTAATTATAGACACGAGTGATGAGACAACGGTCCTCTATATTCTTAATGCTTAAAATCGTTAAGGCATGCACATCGTAACACTTTATACACCATTTACTTTCATGACAAATGTTTCTATTAAAATGCACTTTTTCTGATCCAGTAGTTAACAATATATATATATATATATATATATATATATATATATATATATATATATATATATATATGTTTATAAATGATAGGATATAAATCAACAGCAGATTTGGTTATATGCATTACTTATTTATTGCAGATAAAAATAAAATGATATATTTATTTTGCTCAGAATTTATTTAGCAAATTAATTCACATCACACCAAACTTACTTTATCTGGAAATCATAATACAATTGAAGAGTCTTAAGATACATAGTAAATTATTGTAAAATGGAAAAAGAATAGGAACTTAATGTTTGATGTATATATTTCAGGACAACAATAATTGTACCTACCTGACCAATACCATTGCCTGATGCCTGTTTGTCATATTGGAACGTAGTTGTCTCTGTAAAACAATTTTCTTAGCGAACCAGATGATGTAGCAAAAAGATAGGATGGTGTCAAATACTAGAATGAAATATGAAATACGTAATACAGATAATACCATGAAATTAAGCCTTACAAAACAAAAGTGGCTGAACATTTTATTAACACAAAGACAAGGAACATTGGTTTTTTTAAAGAAATACCCTTCGTCTGTCCGTGGGCAACGTGTTCGTGTCTGACCCATGTCTCCTATACCCTTTGAGGAATTTTCATGAAACTTGGCCCAAGCATATATGTCATTGAGGCAAGGTGCAGAAACATACACAACCGTTCAGGTTCAATGTGACTTTTGAACTTTCAATGCATGTATTCGAGCTTGAATTTCATGTCCGACCCATATCACTTATGCATTTTAAAGGATTTGCATGCTGCTTTGCATGGCTGATAAGGTCATTGAGAAGATGTGTAGAAGCAATCGGACGCTCGCAGAGAGCCCAATATGAAGGTAACACTAAATGGTTACATTTGTAGCCTACATCTATAAGTCCATTTTTGTATCAGTTTTAATTTTTTCCAATACTGTTTAAAGGAATCTAATACATATTTGTTTTTTGTGTGTGTTTATTTACACCATGTGCAAAAGGCATAAGCAAGTTATGCTAACACAAAAGTCAGTTTATATTATAATTTAAAAAAATTGTATCTGTATTTTAAACTCTGTTTTATATTTCCAATACCATGTTTATAAAACTTTCCATAATCGTTTGTATCGCATTGAGGATGTTATCACGGTTAAGATAAAAAGAATAAAGAATATTGCTTTTATTGAATTGTTAACAATATAATGTAGACGAGCAGAAGGGATAGTTTTTCTAAACCTTTAATATGTTTAAAAAGAGAATACGTTCATCCGCTGGGGACAGACATCGGCAAAATGTATAACCATGATATCAACTTACGAAAGATATAAACGAATTTCATGTTCCTCGTAAACAGATTTTGCTGAAATGAAAACCTCAGTTGTCATTCGCTTAATCAGCTTAAACCGAACAGTTAATGGAAATGGAATATGCCATTTTCCAAATACTATTTAATATGCCTGCTTGCACATATTTTACTTGCATTTTTCATTAAAAAAGAAAAAAAAATCTTAATGACAGATGTGATGACAAGATAATATAACACAATCAAATAACAACCTTTCTCATGTTTTTTTTCTCTCAATCTTCGTTAAACTGTTTCCTATCAAAGACCCCTTTACACGCCAAACATAGCACAGTATTACATCTCAAATATGGTTTGTTTAAAAATGAGCCGTCGCAAATATCCGCTGAATTTCTTATCGGAGTAAATCAGTTATGTGCTTTAGTTAGTGAATCATATAATGACCAATAAATAGTATAACGTTTCTGATGATTTAAAGCCACACATCTTATTTGGCATTGTAAATTTAAGTATAAATAAGAAACATATTTTATCTATGCAAATAAGAATATATATGTGGTAACAAGGTAGAAATCCGCCTTTTTTTCGCTTTAAAACTTAAAAATAATCGCGTTTGTCGAAATGGACGTACACGTCTAGAAATCCTACTTTCGGTTTAAAAGCGGTATCGTTTGAAAAATAATAAAATTACTTGCTAACTAAGCTATAGATTTAATTTTATCTATGCCAATTAGAATATATCTAGTGGTTACAAGGTAGAAATCCGTCTTTTTTGCGCGTTAAAACTTAAAAATGATCGCGTTTGTCGAAATGGACGTATACGTATAGAAATCCTACTCTTGGTTTTAAAAGCGGTAATTCCAAATTGAAAAAAAAATAAATTACTTGTTAACTAGGCTATAGATTTAATAAAAATGTTGCACACTTTCAAATTGCATCTATATGTATTGATTAACATGTTCTTCAGTTCAAGGTGTGTGGCTTTAAGTTTGAAAACAGATATTTCTACTCTCACTTATTCAGAATATTCATAGTTTACATGTAAAAGGGTGCATGATCCTGCAAAATTGCAAGTTGTGGGCCTCGGTCGGTGGTCTCATCATTACGCCAAAATAAATGTTTAAAATAGCGGAATTTTTACGAAAACCAAAACGTTCATGTTACCGTATATATAAACAAACGGCATGATTCTGCAAAATTGCGGGTCATTTATCAATTGTCCCGCAGGTACGCGTGGATCCTCTCATATTGATTTCATTAATATTTTCGTTAGTATTAAATAGTAGGCCAACACTTTGAAAACAAGTATTTGTTAATGCATAAAATGAAACCATTGTTATTTCAAACAACAAATGTTTTTGCTTACAGATTTTTTGACCAAGTTTAATTGGAAATTAAAAAAAAAAACACACTTATATTTGTCTATGGTCCATATTTTAAATTATGTTTGAAATCTACAACACCAAACACGGTTAATAGCTAAAACATGAGAAATCTCTATCCAGTAAATTCATTGACGTCAAACGGTCGCAATCAAATAACCACATGCATAAGTATACACATATGTCCATCATCTACAAGTTGTAAATAAATATGATATTTCAGAATAGTTGGGATAGCGTTATGCCTATCATAACAGGCATTATAAACTAATTATCAAAATAATATGTTTTATAGTAACTGCCTTTTTAGAACTCCGTCAATTGCTTTCATTACATTGCTTTCATAACATATCGTACAATAAACGCATTCATGCAAAATATCCGCATTTTTTAAATATAATCCAATTAGAGAAAATGGGTCATTTACTCCGGGTCTATTGAAATCCCTGGCTGTGCATCTAAGCTTGAACTCCCCAGTCGTTTGTGACAGCTGCATACTACCGCAATAGCCGTTAATTGATTTACGGTATATGCAGTAACTATATTAGTTTCAGTTTCTTTCAACAACAGCTTGCTTTTATGCAATGTAATTGAGGCAAAACGGAGGACGGAAATTTATGTTATTGTGTTTAGCATGATTGATTGGAAAGGCTACGATAAGCACATACAGTCTAACCTGTCAATAAAGACCACTCAAGGGATTTGGTCGTTGTGGTCTTTGTTCACAGGTGGTCTTTATTCGCAGGGTCGATTGAAAGGAATTGAAAGGAATGGGAGGAAATCGTTGTGGTCTTAATGGACAGGTGGTATCTATTAAAAGGTGGTCTCTGGGACAGGTTTGACTGTAGTCACAACTGGATTTCTAAGGCGTTCTTCTAGATACAGACAGACATATTGATCAACGTACTCACGCTTTACAGGATTTTATTTTTAGTTATAGTAAATGTAAACATAGAAAATGTGTATATTACCCTGTCAACGTGAAATTTGTAACATAAACACATAAATTAACATGAAGTTGTTGAATGCCTTAAGCTGCGTTAAGCTTGCCTGTCATATAATTTGATATGTATATCTTGTTGCTATGGTATTACTGACCTATAAAATATTATCAACATTTAAACACGGCCGTTATAATCACTGGCCTTTTTAAGACATAGTTATAATACAGCCAATTAAACTTCCGAGGTGGCGAAAAGGATCTGACTATTTTTTTTATAAAATGATGGAACAATTTAGGGTGCGTAGGTTTTGATTTTTTTTAATCGGACGATGTAAGGCGTAAATTAACTCATCCACAAATGTACAGAAACGCAAAAGCACACACCATTAAAACATGATGCCCATTATAGGTTTTGACATTGTTAAAATTTAAAAATAAAATCGATGATTTTGTCTGTGTGTATAGCAAATGCGCATAGACGTTATAATAAATAATCATATGAAATTCACATTATCGGCACGATTAAAGTCATGCGATGTTTATATTGTAATGAGGATGTACTTGTGTATAAGTCTGAATAAACTGTCTGTCTGTCTGTCTGTCTGTAATACGACTTTCAAATCATATATCGTATACTCGTATTGGCACAACCTCCCGTTATTAGTGCCACCTCCATGGCATTGGCTACATCTCTTTAGAAAAACTGGTACATATCTAGTACATCAACCAGAAGCAAATGTTTTTGTTAATGCAGCAAATTGGGTGAAAATTTGCTCTTCACTCAGTCGATTTACTCTTTTGAATTTCCACCATATCACAACTTTTACATTTTCTCACGTTTCAATTTCGTCGCGATTGTATGTTTCTGTACTTTTGTGCATGAGTTAATCTTCACTGAATCGCATAGCAATGCTAGCTTTTAAAACTAATGCGACTTATGTTGAAAGAAACATATTAAACCTACGCACCCTCTACATGTTGTCATCGTTTATTTAAAACCTCAGGTACTTAGCGCCACATCGACAGTGCCATAGGCTCGTTAATAAATGCATTTCCCAAAAAATGTTGCAACTGTGATTAACAACCGTGATTTAAATGAATAATGCTATCATCGATATTTTGATATTATACTATGACAAGCTGAAATTATGCTAATTAATTCACGAGTCGTGAAATAACCTGCCTAATTTTCATTACACAATACTAAAATAAATTAAAGTTATACATCAACAAAACCGACTCAATTGTTCGCTGGTTTCATATTGACATAGATTTGTTTAGGCATATTGTCTCATAACATCAGCTATTTGAATAACATACTTATGAACATCAGTCACATTACATAGCTTCTACTGAGATTATGACGGTAATTAAGTTACATGCATAAGATTTAGAGGGTGCCCTAATTAAACACATTGTTATCATCTTTCGAACATTAATAAAGTTAAAGTTTGACACAATTATATAGCATACTTCAAAGTATGATTTATTTCACTTCATTATTTACAAATGTAACTTAATACTTGAAAACTGTCATTTGATTATCTAAACCTTTTTTTTTAAAGTTATTTCTTAACAACGCCGTTTGTAACGACATGTTAAAAATCAAAGTAAAGTGTCTCCTTAAAAACAAATATCATGGCAAATATATGTGAGGAATACGCACAATTTTCAAACAAATATAGGGTTACAATATGCCATGGAAGATTGTATAATATACAGTTACCTGTATGCAATTATCCTCGAATCCGACTTGAAACGTCTCTTGGAAAAGCACCTCATTGAAATCCTTCGTACAATACAATACTTTCCGATAGCGGGTATTGCCTCGTTCAGGTATGAATATTCTTTACTTCTATGGGTGTATTATTCTTTACTTCTATGGGTGTATTAATTATGATGATACGGTATATGTATTTGTATTATTGCTGATCTTTGAAGTGTCATTAGTACACAATTTAAAAAAAGATACGGTGGGAAAAATATTTAGTCGTTCTTTGTATAGCATTAATTTATGCTTACAGAATTTCAACTTATATAAGCATATAAAATATCGATGTATATAAATAAGTTCTCGTCTTTAATTATTTCATTTATTAATGTGAATAAATTTCCCCGGTCCACGTTCGTTTTTTTCTGGGAAATTTTCTCTCGTAAATATAAACAATTCGGTCGCTAGCACTTTCGGAACCTCCGGTAAAACGAGGAAACATTAAAAACCACGTGACTGTATACCACGCGAGTGCCGGAAACATTATTTTGTCGTCGGCCGCTGAATAGGAAGGGCCTCGTGTTTCCATAATAAAATTTTCCGTGTGTGATATCATCAATTAAATCCAGTTAATCTTCGATATAAATAAGTTTTTTTTTAGAAAGTAGCGGCGTAAAAAGTATGTAAACGAAATATCTCCAAGCCGAGGAACACGCTCGAATGAAAACGATAGGGTAGGTAGATAAACCGTTATCGATTTTCATATCATTTCTACGTATGATATAAGCACCGATTCATGTTAATGTAAATCAGGGTGTGGACGGGCTACGCATTACGTAACAAACCCCGTGGCGACCACCTCAACGGGGCTGATGGTCCGTTCCCACCATGTTTAGTGTCTAGCAATTACCTCTGCATCCAAGTTCCGAGTCATATGCTACAATCTTGATATGTCCTTGATCAGGCTCGTAGTCTGAATAAGAGGGGTAACTTTAAAAACCTAGCCTTAAAGATTGTGTCAGCTGCCAACGAGACTTGGCATGGCGGGTCTACGACGAACACTTAGGGTTAGGTCAGTGTTGGCATCGTCGCAATAGCACATATTAACCACAGTTTGTGGTAATGTTGTATCCAAATGTATTAACACGCTGACTTTCACAACCAAACGAATGCAAAGTAAGCCCTTAGCATGCCATTTATAAAAGAGTCAAGTGCACGTGGCCATCCTGCAGGTTTAAGGTAATCACCACATCATTAGCTTGTTAATTGTAGGGTAATTGTTACGAAGTCGTAACCGCTCTTTTTTCCGCTCGAGTTCGGAATACATGCCGAAACAACTATAACATAATGTTATAAATAAGTTCAATTGGTTTCATTCCATTGTACCTCAGAAAGTAACGGTTGTTACCCTTTGCGCGGTGCCAGTTTTGACGCCAGGGGCATGATTTGTTTTAACCTAGTAGATGACCACTAGATAAAGTTACAAACTAAATATTTTACCACGGACCCGTGTTGTGTTAGAGATGTTTGAAGCCCCAAACAGGAACGATTTGAACAATTTTGAAAGAGAGAAACCCAATGATGAAGTTTCGTCACAATCTTCCATGGGGATTCAGTAGGAGAAGTCGGTAGAAGAAAAAAGTGTACGGGCAAAAGACTGACGGATCATTAAAGCTCCTCGTGGGCACTATGTGCTGGTGAGGTGAACACTACAAAGCAAATTACTTTGATAATGGTATGCTCCAGCAGAGTTTTGCATTATTACAAAGATTCTTTCAAATATGCCATTCGATTTTAAACTGGCCTGGCCCCATTTAACAAGTGAACAATCTAGGACCATCTTGTTTTCAGAAAGGATGTGACTTTAAGTTAAGAAGTTAACTGTTTTTTATGGACATTTTATAGTTAGTTTTAAAATACGTTTATTAACGCCGAACATTTCGTTGTGCCCATGGGATGCAACGGGCTATGAATGTGTGCGTCCTTGCCATTTTAGATATGTTTACGGCGTAAACACGAACCGTGATATAACATTTATGGTCAAAATAATTATTATCAATGACCTTACTTGGCATGTGCACGTATAAGTATATTTAAGAGTTATACATTCAGTTTATAATTATCGCATTTCGTATACAGTTTCGTGCATTGGAATGCTCAAATATATGTATTGTATTTAAAAAAAATACCAGGATGTATAGCCGTTAATTTAATAGATGTTAGACGAGTTCCGCATTTACAAGTGAGCGATCCGCATCGACAGCTTCCTCATTATCTCGTTACATGTTCTTCATCACCATCGTCAACATTATCACAATTGTAATAGTTTTCTTCCACCTTCTCTTCCTCCTCTCACCATCAGCAATACGTTCATGATCATCACCATCAGAAGTAGCATTACCATTATCATAACCATTTTCTCCTTCTTCCGCTCATCATCCATCTACTCATTATCATCTTTGACATCGTCATCATCACCAAAATTAATTACAAAATAAACGATAACAAAGTTGTACTACTTTCATTTAATTAACCTGTCATAATTATTATCATAGAAATCGTAAGTAGGTAAATAACAGAACTTCTAATTAATTTATCAAATTGAAACCAACGTTCAACTTCGGCATCAGTAGCATGATGGAAACATATTATATAATTTAGTCTTTTGTTTATTGCAATGAACAAATTGCTTAATATTGAAATTTATTGCAATGAACAAATTGCTTAATATTGAAATATTGAAAACATAAAAACAACTATACATGTAATAGACAAGACGCAAAAAGACACACAGCTGAATACAACTGGGTCAACCGCCTTTGAACGGTCAATACAAAGCATTGTATGTTCAACTGGTTGTAAAGAGTCTAAACCTCACCCTTGGGTCAGAGTTATTAACAAAACATGTGTTTATAAATAAAAAACAGACGATGCGTAAACAAAAATATAAAAAGGTTTTCTATTCAAGAAAAAAAAAATAGCATAACATTATATTATAGACTAATAATAGCACCAGAACATTATCTGAAAAATAACGGTAGGAAACTTTTTCATGTTACATCTTTTTAATTTACTTTCTTTTTTCAGGTTACAAGTCATGTCAAACGTAAAGATCAAAATTATAAGAGCCTTCTACAAGAAGCAACTTAACCCCTTTACTATATGACACGACACGCAGTTTGATTTCTACAGCCGATGAAGGAACTCATGTATTGGCTATTCTGCAATAGTTGTGGGCGGAGCCAAATATTCTGAACTAGTACTGGAGATTGTTTAAAACGTGTATATAAAGATGCATTATCGTAAACGCGAACTAGAAACAATGTACAAGTCATGTATTTTGTGTATACTTCAAATACTTTTTTTTAATGGCATGTATCTAATGAAGTATTGTTCAATAACAAGTAAATCAAATTCCCAAAAATGTAAAGATAATCTATGCTTGCTTAAACTGCATGCTTTGACATAACAACTGCTTCAATCTATTATAATATCCAAAGTGAGATATATTATTGTTATTCACAAAACTGTTCAAGACATTAAAAATGCAATTTTTTACATTATCATCATGATGTGCACTAGCATTTATTAATGATTTATGAGCTTGGGGCTTGAGTAATCAGAATTTGCATCGAAATTCGATTGATGATTCTTTCATCCAAATTACGAACGAATCTTGTATATGTATCATCTTTAACGTTTTCATAATCCTGATTATCGTCATCGACATCGTCAATGTCACGTACAGACCAGGTAGATAGGCCATCATTAATTACGGTTTCACGCACCCGGTCAAATATGAGAAATCGCTTCACTTCAACATTCTTCAGCGTCTCCAGTTCCTGTTTGGTGGATATGTATTCCTCCGGTGGGATTTGTTGGCATGTATTCCATTTGGGAAAACAAGCACAACCGAATTCTAGCCTACTCTCAACTGTCTGAGTACCTGCAAACAGTTTGTCCACAAGTTCACGAAATTTGGATGGGAGCAATTCCCAACAGTAGATATTTAAATACTTCACTGATTTAGGTAGCTGTATGTTGACATATGTTCGCTCATATAGTGAAAATGTTTCCAGCTGTTTGAGCGATGATAGTGACTGCGAAAACGAATGTGAGTGTTTCAAATCATACTGATCGGAACATCTTAACATACCAGTCACATTCAGACTCTTAATATTTAGACCACGAAGACACGTCCACAGACCGCAACCGGCAATTTGAAGTTTAATACTAAGCGTTTCCAGATGTTTGAGCGATGATAGTGACTGCGATAACGACTCTGCATGATCCACAATCAAACATCCAAACACAAAACTCAGACTCAAGCTCTTGATATTCAGACCATGAAGACCTTTCCACATATCAGGACTGTCACCATTAATGTCAATACTTAGCGTTTCCAGATGTCTGAGCGACGAGAGCAACTGCGACAACAACTCTGCATGTTCCACTTTCAAACCTCTATACACTCTGCGTGTGATGCTCAGGCTCTTGATATTCAGGCCATAGAGAGCCTTATACAGACCAGGATTGTCTACAGCATCACACATGTTTAAAGTAGTGTTTAAACCTAGAGTTATTGTTGCTTGTGCATATGTATATGACCCGCTGATTGCGTCCTCTACACATGTTATTTTACATTTCAACTCACACTTTACATCATGATCGAGTGTCAGCAGTGTTTTGAACAGACTACGTAGCCAGGCAACGGAACATGTGACATATTGCAATTTAATGTATTCTATAGAAGGCAAAACTGGAGGAGGGTCTGCACAGTGGGCTGGATCTGAACTATGTAGAACAATACCATCCGGAAGTGCCGATGAGACCGAGCTGAAGAAGTCTGTAAGAATTCAATTTAATTTATTACAATAACGAACAGATTTACTACGGTAAAAAGGGTTAACACTAACGCAGATTACATTTTCATAAAATTCAAACATTTGATATTCACGAATTGCTATTAAATACAAAACATTTGATCTTATCTTAACACACTTATTAATGCGATGGTTTCATATGTATTCTTCATCATTATACTCTTACATAAATAAACGTTTACAATAGGTAAATTCGACTGTAATATTTGCATGGTCGTGGACTCGTGTGTAACTTACATGTCGTTATATGCATGTTTTCTTATGTTTTCTTATTTTCGTTATATGCATGTTTTCTTATGTTTTCTTATTTTTTTCTTATGGTCCAAATAATCATTCCCATATAGTTGTCGTAAAATATTTACATAACAAATGTTCAGTATTTGAAAACAAATTATTTAACCGATATTCGTTTTCAAATAAATGTCATGGTTAAGGGGATACAACAAAAACAGTTGTATGACCTACTAGTCACAACTGTACTATTTGCTATATTCTGCAGCGTCACAATTGTAATCGCAAGTAAAAGCCCTCCAGATGTGATACGATTTACATTTGGTAACGTCAGAGGGGGTAATCACGTGACAAACAAGCTGGCGACATCCATGCCGAAACAGGTATTTTTCGTCGTTTTTTACCCTTTAGTTCTTGTATTAATTGTTTAAATGCCGCTCTCTTTCCAGCCATATCAGCAAGAAAGCGATTAGCGTTTATTTCGTATTAAAATTCGCTTTATATGTCGACTGTACTCGCTGCGAATTTTCTTAGTGGAACTGTAATTAGGTCATCCCGCTTAGAAATTGTGCAGCGAGTAAAGTCGAGATATAGATCGAATATTAATACAAAATAAATGCTAATGATTTTCTTGCTGATATGGCTGCAAAGTGAGCGGCATTTTAAAACATTAAAGAAATGAAGGGTTTAAAACGGCAAAAAAATACCTGTCTCAGCATGGACGTCGCTATCTTGTTTGTCACGTGATTACCCCCTCTGAACGTGCTCTGATTAAATGCAAATCGGTGCAAATAATTTGCTATTTTATAATGCGGTTTGCAGTTCAAACTGAAAAATATAGATATTTAAATAACAAATTTAAACTCGTTACAATAGAACGAGAATTTGAATCGATTATTACCACGTGGTAATCGTCTCACACTTTAGATAGATATCAATCCTCAACATGAGAAGCACATAGACAGACACGTAGTACACGAAATGTAAATTATTATTCTGACCTGTGTAAATGCTCAGGATTATGTGCATAATTACGTGTTGGCTTATCGAATCGTTCAGGCGTGCATGTATATTTTCTAGATATTCTAATGATAACTCATTTTTTTGTTTTCTACGTTAATGCCAATTATGCTTTCCTTTTTTATCGGATTGGAATTGACTTCAGTCAACCAATTATCCATATCTTTACGCAGTTTAAATGAACCACCATTCTGAAAAAGGATAACTTCCGAAGCAGTGTGAACAATTTTTTCTGATCTGTATTAGTTAGCATCTATTTCCATAGAAATAATTGTTCACCCACGAATTATACAATAGACCAAGTTAAGAACTATGCATTTGATGGCATCTACCCATACGGTTCATTATTAATTTATTCCGCAATACAAATAACAGCAGGTTTTTATGAATGTTTATAATCACTTTGTGAATTAATAATAACTAATTTTATTTTATTTAAGTTAAGTAATGAATCTAAGTATTTTGATATATTATATATATTATAATCAATATCAGATTGCACCTTTTTGGACATTGAAAAAACTACATTGGTGTGTTGTATATATTACCTGTGAAAAGTCTGCCGCTACCCTCAAGTGCCAGTGATTTCAGTTTGAAGCACGATGACAGGTCAAACTCAACCTGAGATATTGGCTCGCTATGTGCTGGTAAATCATGTGTGACACGATTATTTTCTACGTTAATGGTCAAGACCAGGACATTGGACATGTTATCTGCCCATTAAGTGTTGCCCCTTAAGTTGTTCTCGTTAAGTTGGAAGTGACTTAGTCTAAGCAGAATGCCAGTTTGTTCATTTGATACAGCTTCTTTGTATCCTGCCTCTATGACGCTGTAAAACGTACTGTTTGGTAGGGTAAATGCAGCGGGAAAATTAGAATAATCATAGTTATCCATCATTCTAACATTTTGTTCATTCATCATGCCAGATAACTTATTGGCAGCCGATATGTTCAGTCCACATAGGAATATGAACACCTGGGAAATGTCAAGATATGCATTGTTATAACGAGCGAGATATCCGGAAATGACGTCATCAATCAAATGGGCATTGCATGCAATATGATAAGCAGCTAGGAATTCCTGCATGCTTTTGTGAATAAATGAGAAAGACACATTTGCAGCTTGCTTTGTTTTTCGTTGTAATATTAGTCCTGCTTTGAGAGCGAACTCTTTGTCAGATTCGGAAACATAGTTTGACAATGTGTGATCGTTGAATACAATAGACGTCTCCTGTTTAGAAGAAAACAACAGATGGAAAGCAGCTTTTGACACGACATCCACGTTTTCAATGATCGGTAGCAGGTATCTTGTGCCACTGAAACACTGCACCCGAGGCGGTTTTAAATCGTTAAAAAAGCTAGTTGTTCCGTTAGCCTTTTTACAAAGGCTTTCAAGCAACACCGTCCATAATGCACACAAGGACGATCCTTGGAACTGTTCCTTCTCCTCCATCTTGTCTACCCACGTGTAAATTACAAGCGTGTGCAGCATCGGTGAATGTGATAATGCTTGCAGTCCACGATCAATTATGAAGCGATTCAAGTCACCTACCATTGTCTTAAGATCCTTGCTCTCGTCAAGTATGCATCGCAATATTTGTTCACTAAATGTGTATGGATTATTAAGCCCCTCGATTTCTAAGAGGATGTCGATTTGTGAATTCTTAATACGTTCATCAGCCAGTTTCCATGGTCGAGAAGTTGTAAGAACCGTGCACTTATCATTTTGAAATCCCGCCATAGAAGGCTCAGCAAGGTTACTACCGTCAGGAGCCATCCATTCATCTAGACCGTCTCGTATAACAAGACACAATTCCGTCTCTATTATTCGGTGAACAAGTATGTAGCCGACATCACGTTCCTGTTCAGAATATATTGCATCAATTAATTGTTCATTTATCATATGCATTACGTCGGTCTGACCACTCGAATCTCTCAACGAGATGAAAAAAATAAACTTGAATTTTCGTATGATTAACACGTCATCAAACAAATCATACATTAAATGCATAAATGGAGCGTCCGTAAAAGGCTGATTTCCTTGGGACCAATAATGAACAAGCTTAGCTGCAAACGTAGACTTTCCACTGCTTGGCTCGCCTTGTACGTATATACGTCGATTTGAATTATCCTCTGTGTAAAAGAGTTCTTTGTAAGTCCCTAGTTGCTGCGTTTTCACTCGTTTCCCATCTTTTGCCATTTCAATCCGGTGAATTTTTGGCGTTGCATATATATCTTTTATACGTTTATCAAGAATCTGATCCAATGTTGATAGAGGCACATTACTCGATTTGTCATTGTAATGTTCCACCAAACGTCGGCGTAGATCTGAAGTAAAAATACAGTAATGCCTTACATTCATACAAAACAGTGCGCTATAAAGCTTTCTAGCAAAGCTCGAAACACCTCACAGAGGCGTTAACTTAAAAAGACACGCTACTTAATGTCCATACCGTAATTGTTATTTAAACAAAAAAATGTGCGATCTCCATACAATTGCCTTACAATTGCCTTAATATGTATGGTTTGTTTATTTACACTGATTTTTGTTTTAATTCATCCAGGATTTAACACAAATTGTAATAATTACAAATGTAACATTTTGTATATATGAATACATCCACTAAAATAAAAAAAAACAGCCCACATTATAATTTTTAGGTTCTGTTACATCGTAAACAAGTAGAAAAAAAAACAACATCTAGAACAACACGAAGACTAAAACGAAAACAGCAATAAGAGGACATATTAGAAAATAAGCCCGACAAACACAAAAAAACGATTAATTATTGTATAGCTTTATCAAACATTTGTGCGTTGAACTAATCACATTCTCATAAAAAAAACTACAATTAGAATTCAGTTCTGACGTGAAGTTTAAATAGTTCATAGTCTACTTATAGTCCTCTACCTTTATTATGCGTTTAAACTTTATTTAAAGCTAAATTTTAACACAGCAATTCGATGTTGTTGTTTCTTTACTGAATCACATTCAAAACATTAGTTTGACAAATGTTGCGTAATTAATAATGTTGGACACATATTATTTTTTTTTTCATTTCAATTACATATTTGACGTAGCTCCATTGATTTCCGCTTGTGGCACGTAAACGTATATTCTATCGTGCGCAAGAACACTATCATGACTTTTCTGTGAATGCAAATGGTGCATAATTCTGCTTAAAAGTCAGTGATCTAACATAATGACTACTTAAAATGCGGCGAAGTTTAAATTGAATACATGTAATATAAGAAGAGATTTGGAATTGTTGCACATAAACCTCAACCATCGTATTTCGCAAACGACTACGAAACCGGTGAGCAGTACATCTTAAACGTTTGAACAAAAAGACCAGCTTAAATTGTCGGACATCAAGTGTTACTACATAACGCATATAATGCAATTGTCAAGTAGCGTAATCGAACTAACATAATGACCCCCAAAATCATCCGCGAGCAAATGAAATTGATATTCTGTACTTGTTATACATAACCAGAACATATCAAGAACATATTACTATGTAGTAATATTACTTTGTATTTAATATTAATTGATACATAATACGTAACCTTGAAATGGTTAAAATACTGCTTAATTGCAGGACGGAGTTATGAGCCTTTTAAGTGACCTTACATAAGACATATGGGAAGTTATAAGTGAAAACCATATTAAAAAAAAGTGAAAAAACAAACAACCTTAACCAGAACATAACGCTTAGAAGTTTAGCTAAAACAATGTATATGGGATTAATGCTGTAGGACATTTCTTATATTGAGAAACATCTGTGCGCAAAACAAACCCGTTTACGAACCTGCTACGTCTCGTTCGTAGTCTACTCGCGACGTTAGCACGCGAAGAAAGACATCGTATTCAAAACGCTTTCTATCCTCCTGTATCATGCTTTCCAGAAATAGTTCGGCATCGTGCTTCTTGCTTTGAATGCGTTGTTCTCCAATTTGCGTTTCACTTTTAAGACGTTGTTGCCCAGCATGTGTCTCGCTTTTAAGACGCTGTTGCCCAGCATGTGTCTCGCTTTTAAGGCGCTGTTTCCCAGCATGTGTCTCGTTTTTAAGGCGCTGTTGCCCAGCATGTGTCTCACTTTTAAGGCGCTGTTGCCCAGCACGTGTCTCGCTTTTAAGGCGCTGTTGCCCAGCATGTGTATCGCTTTTAAGGCGCTGTTGCCCAGCATGTGTCTCGCTTTTAAGGCGCTGTTGCCCAGCATGTGTCTCGCTTTTAAGGCTCTGTTGCCCAGCATGTGTATCGCTTTTAAGGCGCTGTTCTCCACCATGTGTCTCACTTTTAAGGCGCTGTTGCCCAGCACGTGTCTCGCTTTTAAGGCGCTGTTGTCCAGCAAGTGTCTCGCTTTTAAGGCGATGTTGCCCAGCATGTGTCTCGCTTTTAATGCGTTGTTGCCCAGCATGTGTTTTGCTTTGAAGGCGCTGTTGTCCAGCATGTGTCTCGCTTTTAAGGCGATGTTGCCCAGCATGTGTCTCGTTTTTAAGGCGTTGTTGCCCAGCATGTGTTTTGCTTTTAAGGCGCTGTTGTCCAGCATGTGTCTCGCTTTTAAGGCGCTGTTTACCAGCATATGTCTCGCTTTTAAGGCGCTTTTGCCCAGCATGTGTCTCGCTTTTAAGGCTCTGTTGCCCAGCATGCGTTTCGCTTTTAAGTCGCTGTTGCCCAGCATGTGACTCGCTTTTAAGACGCTGTTTCCCACCATGTGCCTCGCTTTTAAGGCGCTGTTTACCAGCATGTGTCTCGCTTTTAAGGCGCTGTTGCCCAGCATGTGTCTCGCTTTTAACGCGTTGTTGCCCAGCATGCGTTTCGCTTTTAAGTCGCTGTTGCCCAGCATGTGACTTGCTTTTAAGACGCTGTTGCCCAGCATGTGTCTCGCTTTTAAGGCGTTGTTGCCCAGCATGTGTCTCTCTTTTTAGGTGCTGATGTCTAGCATGGGTCTCGTTTTTAAGGCGCTGTTGCCCAGCATGCGTCTCGCTTTTAAGGCGCTGTTGCCCAGCATGTGTCTCGCTTTTAAGGCGCTGTTGCCCAGCATGTGTCTCGCTTTTAAGGCGCTGTTGCCCAGCATGTGTATCGCTTTTAAGGCGCTGTTGCCCGGCATGTTTCTCGCTATTAAGGCGCTGTTGCCCAGCACGTGTCAAGCTATTAAGGCGCTGTTGTCCAGCATGTGTCTCGCTATTAATGCGCTGTTGTCCAGCATGTGTCTCGATTTTAATGCGCTGTTGCCCAGCATGTGTCTCGCATTTAAGGCGTCGTTCCCCACCTTTTGTATCGATTTTAAGGCGTTGTTGCCCAGCATGTGTCTCGCTTTTAAGGAGTCGTTCCCCAACCTTAGTCATCTTTGTAAGGCGTCGCTCCCCGAACTGTATAGTAGCTTCAAGAACTTGTGTCAAGGTCCTCTCTGCCACCTCAGAAAAATCTTTCGCAAGATTGAGCGTTTGATAGACCTCTTGTAACAGATCGCCCAGTTCCTTCATGGACTTGAAATCATTCTGCAACTGCATAATAATGCAAAACATTATTTGTATATAATATATAAAACAAAGATTAAATATGCTCAATCATATTGTACAGAATATTTATTGCTGAATATATTTTTTTTTCCGTGTGATATCGCAGAAATATCTCTTTAAAATGACTTTAAATGAACTCAAATGGTCTTACACTGAAATAAACACAATTTAATTAGTTTAATTAAATGTAATTTTTAATGCTATGCTCATGTACGAAAATGTATTAAACGCGCAAGATGTGCTTGAGCGTCATAAGATTTTGTGAATTCGTGACGTCATAAATATGAAGTCATAAGATATTACAGAAATACGGAATCCGGATAGTGCCTTCTATAATCTCGCCTTTCTTTTATCAAGGGCGACACACGACAGACGAAACGATACACGATATTTTGCGCGTCACACGAAGCGACGCACGATATTTTGCGCGATACACGAAGCGACGCGCGAGAACGTACCACGAAATATAGCCCTTATGTAGGTAGCCCAAAAGGCGATATATCGTGGTAAATATCGTGTGTCGCTTCGTGTATCGCGCAAAATATCGTGTGTCGCTTTGTGTATCGCGCGAAATATCGTGTGGCGCTTTGAGTGTCGTGTGTCGCCTTTGATGAAAGAAAGGCGAGATTAATATCGCATGTCGACTCTAGCGTTTTCAAAAAATCAGGAGAGACAAAAAGGGGATTTTTTTTAAATATCCCCTTTTTGTCTTCCCTGATTTTTTTAAAACGCGATAGTCGACAGGCGATATTATTACAGCGATATTTGAACAGTACAAATATCGCGTGTCGCTTCGTGTATCGCGCAAAATATCGTGCGTCGCTTTAAGTAGCGCGCAAAGTATCGAGTATCGCTTCGTGTGTTGTGTGTCGCGGTCTGAAATTAGACCGCGATACACGAGATTCGGATAATATGGGCGATATTTGAAAAATAAAATATCGTGTATCGTTCGTGTGTCGCCCAAAATATCGCGTGTCACTTCGTGTTTTGTGTGTCGCCCTTTGAACGCAAGACACAAAATTTGGCGCGATACTCAAGGCGACACACGATATTTTGCGCGATATACGAAGCGACACACGATATTTTGCGCGATACACGAAGCGACACGCGATATTTGTACGATTCAAATATCGCTGCAATAATATCGCCTGTCGACTCTTGCGTTTTCAAAAAATCAGGGGAGACAAAAGGGGATATATTTTTTTTAAATATCCCCTTCTTCTCCTCCCTGATTTTTTGAAAACGCGATAGTCGACAGGCGATATTATTACAGCAATATTTGAACAGTACAAATATCGCGTGTCGCTTCGTGTACCGCGCAAAATATCGTGCGTCGCTTTGAGAAGCGCACAAAATATCGAGTATCGCTTCGTGTGTCGTGTGTCGTGGTCTGATATTAGACCGCGATACACGAGATTCGGATAATATGGGCGATATTTCAAAAATAAAATATCGTGTATCGCTTTGTGTGTCGCGCAAAATATCGCGTGTCACTTCGTGTTTCGTGTGTCGCCCTTTGAACGCAAGACACGATATTTTGCGCGATACTCAAAGCGACACACGATATTTTGTGCGATACACGAAGCGACACACGATATTTTGCGCGATACACGAAGCAACACGCGATATTTACCACGATATATCGCCTTTTGGGCTACCTTCACAAGGGCGATATTTCGTGGTACATTCTCGCGCATCGCTTCGTGTATCGCGCAAAATATCGTGCGTCGCTTCGTGTGTCGCGCAAAATATCGTGCATCGCTTCATCTGTCGTGTGTCGCCCTTGATAAAGAAGAGCGAGATTATAGATGGCACTATCCGGATTCCGTACAGAAATGACGTTCAGTGCTTTAATTGTTAAAAAAACAGAACTTCATTTTATACATCTTTGTCGTTTAATAATATATTTTTATTGAATTTTATTCCACGTTTTATATTGTTTACTTGATCTAATTTAACACTGACAGTGTGATAATTTAACTATTGTAAAAAAAAATCGAAGTGAAATGATCAAAAGTAATGGTTTCAATCTAGCTATTGTGAATTGAAAACGTTTGATTATTCGCTGGTATTCTACACTCATTCAATGAAAAACATGAAACAAATAACATTTCATCAGGTTTCATTTTATCATGTATATGTTATTTTTTTCATTTTGTAAATCATGAATCCACGTCCAAAATACATGTTTGAAAAAATATGTTTGTATCAATAGTACGATTTAATATTAATATAAATACGTACACATTTGAATAAAGATCACGATTTGTATACGTGCTTCTTTAGTTCTGTTTCCTAACAGCAAAGCTTTTTTTTGACAGAAAACGCATATTTTGATTTTGAAAATGTTGCTCATGTTCATCATGCAAGTTGCGTCGACACATTTATCAATTTAATCCCAAGCAAAAAATGTTCTGCAGCAGCAATGCCGTCTTTAAAGATTATTGACACATTAAGGTCTATCAGATGTGAAAGTGGGAGTGAACTATACCAAGTAGTGAAAGAGAACCAGAGAAGACACAGTTTTATGGTTTATATACTGTATATAGTAGAAACACAGACACGAGGCCATAATTCTGCCAAACAAAGTCGCAGACGGAAGTGCATATTTCAGCGAAATCATCAGCTCAAAAGGAAGAGCTTCTGGACAAACAAGTATGTACGACAGACAAGTGCAATGCTTATTTCCTCCCACTTTGTGAGGAAACAACCGTATTTCATATAACATATGTATTGCCTATGTATTAGTTGTATCCAATTATCATGGCTCAGTAAAACTTTGTACTATGATTTTTTTTCAAGATATAACGAACTGTTTTAAATTTTAAAGTATGTAAACGGGTTCCTTAAACGTACTTCACTAAGTCTCGTGCATGTTTTCATGGCTAAGGGATCACGCTGTAAGCAGATTGGATCAGCCAGAAGCGTGGACAGTGTCTGGAAATAGTCCTGCAGGTCAGCATCTGTAACCCTGCAGTTGGAGGTGTGGCGTACATCTCGGCCAATCTGACGGACCTAAAAAAGACAATACGTCATGGTAAATGAACAAGTGGTTTGTTTATCCAATTTTGCATATTATGAAAATGCACGCGTGTATGCTTTGTTTAGAAAACCTTTATACTATCAATTAATAAATGAAAAGCTACAGCTTTGTGTAACAGACTCTTTAGTAGTCGTAAATAAATTGACACAATACTGTATATGAATTGACTTCTTGCTTTTTAAAATGATTAACCTTTTCTAGTAGACATTGCTTATCAGGCGGTGGAGGTGATAGACACGAGGAGGAGAGACATGTCTGGAAATGAAGGCAATTCAATATGATGCTTATTACGCCATTGAAGTCCGATTCCCAGACCGAGGAAATGCTGCTATATCCGTCTGGAGGGAGGAAGCATTTTCCTATTTCCCAATAGTCTAGTGCCCACTTTTCCGCACGAGTGTTCCGCCAAGACGGCCGACCGTATCGGTGCTGTGATATTATATTCTGTTTTACGTGATCACATGTTGGGCATGGCTTTGGTTTCTGTGATTTGTGGAAAGAACAGTAATTCCACGTATTCTTGTTGCAATATTTGAACGTTGGGCACGTTATGAGTTGTTCAATGCTGCACTTTCCACAACTCATACCAACAGCTGACTGGACCTTCTGTAACTCTGTGTTCAGAAAGTTAGTTAGTCCATCCTTCGTTACATTGAGTGCGCTGCACGCTTTGAACCAGTTAATGGTCTCCTTGTCGGTGAACAGGTTTGTGTTGGTGGCCATCCTGCTACACTTATATACACAGCTCAGTAGTAAGTTCGTTGATGGGCATGCGTTAACACGACATTAATTCCCTTTTATGTACGATTCATCTTTCCAAAATTGACTCCAAGTATATGACCGTTTCAGTGGAACTCATTCGTCATCTACAAGAAACAAATCATTTACAATAACTCGAGACTCAAACCCGCCTAACATAAATTTGGTATATAGATGTTAACATGCTTAAATTAAAATAAACTATGATGTTCTGTTCATAAAGTTATATTGGCTGACTGTTCAATTAAATGTTAGCCCTGCTCAGGAAATTCAGTATTAATGACAGTTCGATTATGTCGTCGAGATTTGCATTTTTCTGATGTCACATTTATTATAACTTTCTTCTTTTAAGACGCTCAGAAAATCATGCTGGTTTTAGACTAACCGATCTATAATGAAGCTCGTGTGTTGCTATTTGAAAACAAGAAAAGTATACAATGATCAAAAGGATGCACCAAATTTAACGGATTTTGAAATTGAATGTTAATTTCGGATTTCGAGGATATTCGATTTTGGCCGACGTTGTGTTTGAACGATGCAAGAAATTAACTAACTAACTTATCAGTCATGAGTTGTAAGTTCAATATGTCTAATTTGGAGTTTGTACAAGCCAGCAAAAAAACTTTTGCTTCCAGAGGACCTGGGTTCGAATTCCGGGGATGGCAATACTTTTAAAATTACTTTTTTTATCGCTGTTACAATGAGTTACGACACTTCAAAACAGTAAATATTCGTTAGTCAACATATATTATGGCATTTTAGAAACATACGAAAATCTGTAAACAATTAAAGAAAATATAAACAATGCTAAAATATTTTTTTAAACACGCTTAAACTCACGGATAGTTAAGATTCTACTTCAATGCAAATTTTACCAATCTAAAGTCACGCTAATCACGATAGTGGGCGTGTCTGTAATTCATTTACATTCCATAAATAAATCATTCCATACATTTTGCAATACTATTGCTTCCCGCTTCCAATTTAAGTGTCCCCTAGTAAAACATATATTTTATTGTATAATAAACTATCGCAATGCAATGCATGATACATACATGTATACGTTCATGTTGTTTTCTTTCTGTGACTAAAAACAGGAATAAAAAACATTTGGCGTGTGTGATACGGTCGAATATATCGTGTACCTGCTTCATACTCGATCTGTGTAATGAAAGGTTCAACAGGTCAGAATCTATATCATTCGGGTCCTGTCGTGTCTGTCATGGTGAATACCATTCGTTCAATTGTGAAATATATCGCAACAACGATCGTATCGTATGGGAATATAGCTCATTGATTCTTGTAAAACGTAGGATTATGTATCACCTTGAATAAGAATGTACTAATTCGACTATGATGATCATGACTGATCGATGATTAATTTAAAAACATTGAGTTTCAAAACACATGTATATGTAAAGCAAATAAACTTACTAGTATAATACAACTTCCAATCTATACTATCAAGTACAATTGTTGTGCATGTAATCACATTGGTATTCCGTGCATAAATGCATGCTCATGTAACATCTTTAGTAAATTTACTGTAAATACATGAATGTGACTGGTGTAAGCCTAAAATATCGATTTACAATTAAACCATTTAACGATGAACACAAGTTGAATTAACTTGTATGATTAACTACATATTAAATCATATATTCTTCCCAAGAATGGTAGCCACCCGCGACAACTCCAATGGAAAAAAGGAACAAGGAAAAAACGTATGAAAGTAGGAATGCACGTGTGTCCATTATTCAGAATATTTGAATAACGGCCTTTATCCGAGCATGCTCGAAAATGAAGCAAAAATGTATACAATACACATATACACGTGTACGCATGCACGAAACATGAATTTGACGTTTGCACGTAGAAGATCTCACTCGAACTGATTCCACAAAATATTTGCTTCTATAAATAGCTAAACATAAAATAATTTGCAAAACGTGTTTGTTTTATAATGTCCGTCAGGACAAAAATACTCCGATATACGATGTAACATGCAGTACTAATAAATCGTATCACATCGTAAGCCTTAAAGCTCAGACACAGACCACGATCAATAACATGTGGACAATCGTCATGATTGTTCGCGGCTGATCGCAAAACAGTGGTTACTGCAGATTAAGAATTGCTATTCATATCATGGTATTCAAAAGGATCACAGCATCTTACACTCCTGCAATATACAACTCTCAAATCGCTTGAAAAAGATTACAATCCCGGGATTCTTCAATCATTACACAGATTGTGAGCAGTTTTCGCAATTTGTCTCGCTCCACAAAGATTTAATAAATCGTCAACGAGTATCGTTCAACTGTGACTAAGACGTAATCGATTCATAGGTTATTTATACATTTATGAATCTTGTTTTGTTGTATAGTAACGACCTTGCATACATAATGATATTCTTAGAACTTCAGTCAGGTAATCTAAACATATAAATACATGTAAATAAAACATTTAACGGGTAAAACTTGGTTTAGTTCATTAAGAACTTTGGTATTCGGATATTGTTCGAGCAACCTTTAATGCAGTCATCTTCTGTCAAACTGAATTTTATCGCAAATTCGCGTGAAGAAGTTGTACGTTGATCAAAATGTGTTATTGTTCTGAGAAACACGTTTTCTCTTTAATAAAATTGACATTGAAAGACTTGACAGTGATGTACCATAATGAATGTAATAAAACAAGTTTGATGTACGATAATGAATATAATAACACAAGTTTCGATGTGCTATAATGAATATAATAACACAAGTGTCGATGTACCATACTTAATATACAAAACCCAAAATGAATATAATAAAACAAATTTCAATCGAATGTAAAACAAAACAAACAACTTACCATTCTTGTTGTAATTTCCGCACCTTAAATGATAATTTGAATGAATTATTTTTATATACGAACGTCTGATCTAGTATAATAAATTGTTTATCTCGTTCTATTTAACTTTGATATGCACATTGCGTTAATGTTTCCGTACTCAATTATGACATCAGATAGCGAGATATTAAACCGGTACAATATCTAGTGTTCTCATTTATGTCATAACTACAAATATTATCAACAACGTTCAGTCACAACATCACATTCCACTATGTTAATTTCAAATTTAAAGCGTAGTTTAATGTTTTATGTCAATCTAACTACAACTATTACATTGTGTTAAAATATATAACATTACATGTTCAAGTAAGTGTTATTCTTAACAATGTTTCAATTGTACTTTATCTTACACAATGTTAAGATTAAAATATATACATTTATTAAAAATAAACTTTTAAAGAAGTTCCAACTTCACCTTTACTAGTAACAAAAAGTGTGTAGTGCGTACAGGAATCATTTCCTGGCCATGGAAGCTTGTATACTGTCCATAAGCTCGATATTTCGTTTCATTTCAGTTAAACTATTTGTACTATGTAAACATGAAATAATTAAAAAATATTTTGTTTCTATCGTGGTTTGTTGTCGAATAACCCACAGTAAGGAGAATAGATGCGTAGGAATTAAATCACGAGTGCGAAGCGCGAGTCATTTGATAACACGCATCTATACTCCTTACTGTGGGTTATTCGACAACAAACTATAATAGAAAATTATTATTTCGATTCTAACACGATTCTGATTGATTTTGTTCAAAATTTAGGACGTGAATTATATTGTTCAATGCTCCGCTCTTCTTAGTACAAAGTTAACTATTCAGTGACGTCATTGAATTGTACGAAAATATGACGTCGTTTTCATATTTAAATATTTTGCAAATGACGTCACTTTCATTGGAACAAAAATCGTAGAAACTAAATGACGTCACGTTTATTGATGCTTCTGAAAAGGTGACATGCTATAAATGTTTTCCTAATTACGTTTTCTAACAAATAACATTCTTTGTAAGCGTGGTTATGACACTTATCACCAAATATACAATTTGTTGTTTCATTACATGTATATACATGCTACATTTATTACATTTCTTTTAGAGCGGGTTTTAGCACGTGCATTTTACTGCAATATTTTCTTTATTTATTTGGAACTATTTTCGAAACATTAAGTTCTGCCCATAATTATTGCAGAATAACCTATAGAAAACCAGTCGCGTGTAGTGTTAGAATAACATATATATAACGAAAGGTTTATACACATGAACTTTACGCTACCACATTCAGTATTGTCACATTGTCGAATGACTTTGTTAAACTGTGTATGCGCCCCTCATTGTCGAATAAATTTGTTAAACTGTGTATGCGCCCCTCATTGTCGAATGACTTTGTTAAACTGTTTAAGCGCCTCTCATTGTCGAATGACTTTGTTAAACTGTTTAAGCGCCCCTCATTGTCGAATGACTTTGTTAAACTGTGTAAGCGCCCCTCATTGTCGAATGACTTTGTTAAACTGTTTATGCGCCCCTCATTGTCGAATGACTTTGTTAAACTGTTTATGCGCCCCTCATTGTCGAATGACTTTGTTAAACTGTTTATGCGCCCCTCATTGTCGAGTGACTTTGTTAAACTGTATATGCGCCCCTCATTGTCGAATGACTTTGTTAAACTGTGTATGCGCCCCTCATTGTCGAATGACTTTGTTTTACTGTGTATGCGCCCCTCATTGTCGAATGCCTTTGTTAAACTGTTTAAGCCCCCCTCATTGTCGAATGACTTTGTTAAACTGTGTATGCGCCCCTCATTGTCGAATGACTTTGTTAAACTGTGTATGCGCCCCTCATTGTCGAATTACTTTGTTAAACTGTTTAAGCGCCCCATTGTCGAATTACTTTGATAAACTGTTTAAGCGCCCCTCATTGTCGAATTACTTTGTTAAACTGTGTATGCGCCCCTCATTGTCGAATTACTTTGTTAAACAGTGTATGCGCCCCTCATTGTCGAATGACTTTGTTAAACTGTGTATGCGCCCCTCATTTTCGAATGACTTTATTAAACTGTGTATGCGCCCCTCATTGTCGAATGACTTTGTTAAACTTGACTGACAAGCATAATGAGTCACGCGTAATTCCCTTGGTCAAATATTAAAGCAATAATTAAATGTGAACAGTTTGCTTTAAACAGTTAATTATTTTGACACGCAACTCACCCCAGAGTGAAAGTAATTAGTTTTACTTCCATTGTTGAACCTTTCTCCGTTTTACAATTGATCACATTTGCTAAATAAAATGCTGTTATAAGTGTTCCTGATTTAATATTCATTTCATTAGATAAACGTTATTGTACATCTTATATCTTACCCGTATGAGTGCATACGTTAATATCATAAGGCTTTGTGATTTATTACTTTCACGGAAATATGTATTACTGCAATTGATGTCGGATGCGACACACGTATATTGTCATTGATATGCATGTACTTTCATTATAAAGCTTTTGTTAACGTCTCTGTTCTTGCAATTCCAAAAATCAAACAAAATGAGTTAATGTAACACCTGCTTTTCACTCACGATTTAACCCCTTCGCATCTTAACTTCCGACCGTGGATTAGTCGACAATAAACTATGAACTTCTTCAACAATAACTGTTTGGGAAAAAGTCATATACCGGTAGTTGTTTGAATAACAATTTAAACTAAAGTTAAAGACTTGTTATCGACATATCTTTTATCACTGAACATATATATGAACAATTGTATTGATTGTATGTTGTTATCAGAATGCTTAATGTGTACACAGAAAAATAACGATTTGTACATACCAATAGCCTATAAAATACGACACTTTTTATACAAAACAATTTCAATGCTGCAAATTATGGATTGTGAAATAGACGACTACGTGGCAGTATTATGCTATTTTATAGAAATACAACATGTTTACATATGAACTGGAAGGCAAGTGGGCCCAACATACCTTTCTCCTACTATAAACTGTGTGCACACGATATCACACGATATCTATTATAGCTAGCTAGCAGGATTGTCCGGATACCCAACGTTAACCCCCGGGGATATGATCGTTTTCGCCGACAGACTATTCCACGGATGTTCTAAGGGATCAAAACTTTGGTGTCATTATGTGTGACACTGCTTACATCATGACAATGGAGTTATTTCATATAAACTCTATTTAGTTATCGGAGTTATTTCATATAAACTCTATTTAGTGTGTCATTGTGTTTATCATAGACATAGTGATTAGTGTTATTCATTTGTAAGTGGTAATGTTATTTTATTTGTGTGCATAATTGTCATTGTGTAAACTTATATGCAACCAACTCACTGACAGGTATCCGTGCACGTTATATACACAGGTAGATTCGTACTACATTTTAAACTCCTTATTACAATAGATACCTGGCGGTCAGTCGGCTGTTTATAGGTCAGTGATTAGCTGTCTGTCATAACATAGATAAGGTGTTGTATTGTGTGTGAATTGTGAATTGCGGGAANGTAGTAGTAGTAGTAGTAGTAGTAGTAGTAGTAGTAGTAGTAGTAGTAGTAGTAGTAGTAGTAGTAGTTGTGGTAGTTCAAGTAGTTGTAGTTTAAATAGAAGTAGTAGTAGTTGTTGTTATTGTTATTGTATTATTATGTATCCGCAGAACGACACAAGTAATCCTGATCTGTGACCCGACAGCCTGTGAACCCATATTCGTGCCAAACGGGCTGCAGGGGACGGGGCAGTACGTAAGTAAATTTCTGTATTTTTCATTACCCAAGAAAGGTCAATACTTTTGGTTGTACAAACAATGTATCAATTTGTCTTTACGCAATCCTTGGCAGAATCAATACAGCTCGTTTTCGTTCTCATGAATATTGCCTAATAGACGTCCTTTTTGTAACCTTTACAACGTATAACGTGTACTCAAATCAACCTTTCCGATGAAAGTTTGTATAGCCCCAAAGGTAGGCATATAGTTTTTGCACTGTCCGTCACTCCGTCACTCGTATTGTCCATAAGAAGAAATAGGTCAATAACGTTGGTTTTATCAATGTGGCTTAGATCCGTTTTTTAGACCTTAAAAACTTATACCGTATAATCAAATCAACCATTTGATGCAATTGTTTCTACCTCCAAAGGTAGGCATATCGTTTCCGCACTGTCCGTCACTCCGACAGTCATTCCGCACTTTTTGGTTTCCGTATCTTAACTAAACCAGTTTTCATCGGATCGTCACACAATTGTCAGACAATTACAGAATCTGTTCGAGTTTCTTTTGTATCGTTTAACTTCCAAAAGTATGGTCGAATTTTTCTCATCAGTCGATTCTGGAATACCAGATAATGGTAGATGTTTGCTCTAAGAGGAATACAGTGGTAGTAAAGAGAACGAGCCATTGCTTTGTGTATCCCGGGCATCTGAAGAAGAAGTGACCGGAATCTTCAAAGGACTTTTACATATACATTTGGGATTTTCATGTTGGTGATTGAAGTGTCAATTGGCTTTTAAAACACTGCCACGTTTTCTTAACCTTGCATGTTGTATTTCTTTTTTGCGTTAACCAATAAAAAAGCATGACGGGAAAACGGGGATTAAACATGCGTTTGATTGTGTTTTTTAATCAGATTACGTATTTAGTAAGCGAGTATGAACCTTTAAATCATTCCAGAGCCTAACCAATGAGAGAATGGTAAAATTATAATAGATTGGACGTCTGCGCGTTACTTATGGTCAATGTGTTTGTGGAATGAGCGCCTCCGCTAAGTGTGTGTTAAACCCAAATGCTTACGCTTGTGCTCAAAAAGGATAATTCAGTTTCGTCGCATTTTAAACTCGGGGGGGGGATTTTCGAACTGATATAATAGACTGCGTTTGTCTAAAAATGATTAAAACCTATTAGCAATTTCTTTGCCAATTGATTTACACAATTTTGATATTGGTTAAGGATTCTTTCAATAAGGTCGCTCTCATTTAAATAAATAGCGTTTGAACTGTCGTCAGCAAAAATACCGGAAATGTTATGAAGTTATTTAGAAAAATCCTATACATAAACTAGAAATAGAAGTATCCGTAAAACTAAGCCTTTTTGGACTTTGTATTTGCTAGCTATCAATTTTGAGTAAGACTACCCTACAACTACTTTTTGAGATCTATTTGCTAGATAACTGGTTATTTATAACATAATTCTTACCGAACTGCTAAGTTGTTAACGCAGTTAATTTAGGCCGTTTTGCCAAAATCTTTCAAATACCTTGCAAATGTCGCAATAAACAATACATTTAATGTATTCTCGTCAAAAGATTTACAAAGTTTGTGATACATGTCAAAAGTGCATAGACTGTAGAATGTCCGAGAAAAAACCCTCACTAATTCTTTTTAGGTGATTTTTTTAATTTAGTTGATTTGTGTTTAAATAGTTAAAAATGTATTTAACGGCATCCTTTCTAATTGTTTGCCGACAAAGAATATAAGTGATATTGTTCTATAATTCATTGGAATGAATTATTCATCCTTTTTAATAGGAGCTTAATATTTGCTTATTTCCAACATGATTGAAACTTATTATCGCTTATCGATTTATTGATGATTATTGCAAGTGGTTTATTGATTGACTTGGGAGTTTCTTTAAACAATGTTGGCTTATACCGTCTGGGCGTTGGGCCCTGTTGATGTCCAAGTTCGAATGAACATCAGTAATATCTTGTTCGGAAATACTTACTCTCAGAGAAAGTTCTTGTTTGGTTGTTAGACAGAGGTAGATCATGCTTATTAGCATCCACTGAGGATTGGTTTGTTTAAAACAAAAAAATGTGAAATTCTAATAAATTGTTACGAATATAGAAATGTATGGCGAAAACTTAAATTATTTTGATGACTAATTACATGCAGGACCCTCGAACGTATGAGGTGATCGCCCGACAATAACATAAGTAGTGTTGACAAAGAGTTTTCATACATGGAAATAAAATCTGCAGTTTCAGAACAACCTCGAATTAGTATCATTATAGCGAGCTCGAAGAGCACGCCGAAGGCGTGCTCGAGGCGAGCAATACGGTAATGCTCGTATTTAACTGTGCAGGTTGTTGCTTTGAAAAGTTTGGTACCTGCGCGCGCAATATCCGGAACCGGAAATTTTCGAAGTAAATAGCCGGCGTCTCCTGATTGATCATAATGATAAAATAGATAAAAATAATCAAATTTACGGCGTTTAAATATTCTAAAATTCTTCTCTTTATTTATGGTGACTATATTTATCCCATCAATTTGCTTTGTCGTCAATTATTTCTTTAAAAATATATCACCGAACCAGCTTTCCGTATTTTATTTTCATCACTTGATAACGCAATTTATGACGTATCTTGTGTGACGTCATTTCGGTAACGAAACATTTTGGGACAACAATACGATTATATGGACGTGGTGATTTTTTAACAGTAAAATATTTGTTTAAAGCATCAAACGAATCCAAAACGTATTTCGGATTGTGGGTTTGTCATGCATAACACCTTCAGAACAGACACTGGAAGTGTATATCGTTGTAACTTTATTGTTATTAGCATTGGATTAAAGTTGCCATTTAGGTAAGCGTGTCGTTTATACTAAATTTAGTTTTTTAATGACTCCTGTCAAAGCTTAAATAATGGAATTAATATATTCTACATGACAGTTTCAGCTGCAATCGATATTTTAATTATCCAAATAATGTGCTACGTTTAATTATAATTATTTCCGATTATTTTCCGCCGCGCGTGACAGCTGTATTTCAGCATTGCCGAAATAAAGGAAAATATATTCCACAGTGGTTTATTTCGACAATGCACGTCTGAAAATGATATAAATTATAGTAATTTGAAATTACTTTGACTTTAAATGCTCATAAAAGAAAATAAAACAAATATGCTGACTGGCCCTTGTGAAATCTAAGTACAGTATGCAACATGGAGAAATCATTGCTAATGCCAGTGACGATGATTTTCACCTGAAAATTATAATTGACAAGGTAGCAACAGTTGGCTGTTCTAAATTTTTGCATTGTATGTTCTAGTTGATTGTTTAGTGTTTTAGGAGGTGATGCCAAGGACACACATACTAGATTAATATCTATGTCCTTGGTAATGGTATATACCAATCTTTGTTTGCTGCACACTTTGTTTATAGTTTCATGCATTACAGCAACTTTCACCAATACATCATCTCTTCAGTTATACATAATTATTGAAGTATAGGTCACTTTATGGTTTAGATAATTACTTATACAAAATATTGAAGTTATTTAGTTACGAGGACTGTTGGCTAGATTGCACTTTACCGGTACGCCGCCATCTTGGATTCCGAAATTCGCGCTCCTGCACAATAATTATTAGGGTAAGGGTTAGGGTTAGAGTGCGTACCGGTAAAGTGCAATTGCCCCAGACTGCTCTGTTGTTCTAATCCGCAGCTGGTATTCGAACCATATATATTTCTGTCCGATTTATGCCAAAATAAGGTGATTTTATCTAAACTACACAGTTGGCAAACTAAGCACCATTTTACAAACAGAAGCTTTTGAGGGCTTTTCAAACATTACCTTATGTGAGCTTGTGAACTGACAATATACTGTTCTAAAACATAACAAAATTTCAAGTAAATGTAATTCTTTGTACAATTTTGCTAAGCAAGGTAATCATGCTATTATACAGCATTGCAGTTAACCTAGAGATTTTTCAAAAGGTCAGATAGCTTAATTGGTAGAGCAACCCAGGCCGGTATCATTAGATGGCTCATTGGTGGTTTCGGGTTCGAATCCCGATCTGACCTGCGTAGGTAAAATTGTGTTTGCAAGGCTGGCAACTGAGTGTGACAATCTGTTTTGGGCGGGGTTTTGGGCTAACAGTTCAGTTCATCAGGTCACATGAAACCCTTTAATATGGCCCTTTTGTTGTTAAATTGCTGATTAACATAACAAATCAAGTTCATTTTCTTATTTTTTATACCGGTCTTTACGAACTCCACGTTCTTCTGCTAGGAAGTGCCTTTAAAAATTTAATTATTATATTATCTTTATTAAAGTTTTTTGTTAGTTTCTTCTATTAGACAATAATCGAGCTCGCTTTGAGGCTTTGCCTTATTTCATATTAATCATTATTCTTATAGTGTATTTGTATAAGCATTTGTTTTGGTGCTAATTTGCCTCACTTCTGTTTTGACGTCGTGAGGCCATTTCCTGTTTATTTGATTTTTGGCGTCAATATACAACTGTTCTGTTGAGAAAGATCAAGAAAATGTTGTCAATTTGTAAAATAAAACGTTGAAAAAGCTTATTGAAACGAAATATATAAGGAAAGATTGAAAAATTGTCTAAGTCTATTTTTTATTATCTCTACCGGATACGTAACTGAGTAAAATTAATTGTATTTAATAAAATAGGAAGTTGCCTAGACGAAGCACTATTCTAGACCGCTTACTGCAAATAAATAGTCGTCATAACAAATTATGTAGTCTTCATAACAAATCATGTGCTTTGTATGTGAATATGAACAATTATGGTACAACAGGTTGTTAGTATGTCTAGTGAGATTTGGTTACAGGTTCCCAACATTTAGCAATTTTCTTGATTTATAAAGGTAAGCGGATCCGTTTATCCATTACTAAAACAAAGACCCTCAACATGTGTATGTACCTACGGTGCATATTATTCATTCCAAAATATCGGACAGTTCATCAGTTCAATGTTTATTTAGATGATGACATTAACCACCATCTGCGCATGCCCAGGAAAGTGCTCAGCTTCCGGTCCAAAATCTGGTTGCCATTCTAGCAAAGGGGATTCGGTGTGGGGCTTCAGTGTTGGATCAATCTTGTTGATCATGTAAGAAACATCGTATCGGACCCCACTAAGGCCCACTTCAAGTTTTCATGAATTTACTGTTTTCAATTGTCTTATAACCATAAATATTTGAGCATGTGTACATTTTATAATTGAATGCCCATATCGTATAATCTTTATTTTTAATAAAAAAAAAAAATACATAAATAAAAGCTATTTAACGGAAGCTTGTTGTATTAGCATCTGGATTGAACGATTATCGACTTTCAATAAAAACTAAAGATACTAGTCGATCCGGGTTCGTATACCCAAAGATCGTAAGAAAATTGAATCTTATGTCGTATTTACGGGCAATATAAGACTTTATATTCAAATTCTAATTTGATTCTGAAAATCAACGTTTCGTGGTTAAACTAGAGCGAAATAAAAATCAATTTAAAACACGAGTCGATCGTAAATATTTGCAAATACACATTTTACAAATTAAGCATAACATGTATTAGACTTACGCGATTTATGGTTTGAGGAAATATACGGAATGTTGCATCAGGCATTTTGCAGATTTGACCTTGAAAAATATGTATAATTATAATATTATTAATTGTTTTTATTCTCAACTCACAAATGCAGTGTGATTTGTACGCCGTTGTATAATTCATTTGCACCATTAACCCTTTCAGTGCGGGAACCGAATTTTGAAGGCCTTTGCAAACAGTTTGGATCCAGATGAGACGCCACAGAACGTGGCGTCTCATCAGGATCCAAACTGTTTGCTATTCCGATAGTATTCCTTGAAAAAAATCGAAGAAAATGCTAATTTTAGAAATTCAGCAGACGACATTTTAGCAGATGACAAATTTCCCAGCATGCAAAGGGTTAATGCAACATTTTGTAATGGCTCAAGTATGAACATTGTGTCACTGTTGATCTTTCAGATTCTTCGCCACTCTGGTCCTGTACCTGACGGCCGGACTCGCCTACATGAGGATCCGGAAACAAGCTACCGGAAGTGACATGATCCCCAACAAGGAATTATGGGTGGTCTTACCGTCGCTTGTCGTGGTAAGGGGTTGTAGTTGGCGTTAATTGTTGTTGTTTTCCTTGTGTCACATACGATTTGTAATCAGTGTCAATGTATAGCATACTGATATTATTAACAAGCAAGCAAATGCAATTTTATGTCATGTGCGCTACTTGTGAAGACTTACTGTCGCTTGGTGGTTCTTTAAACAGAAATGAGAGTTATACAGGCGTATAACTATAAACTGTCCGGCATTTTTTATCTAAAAACTAACATGTATGTCCTTGTGAATGCGCGCTGCTGCTGTTGTTTTTCTTGTTGTTATTGTGTTCAAGTCCATTCTCAGTTAAATTGTATTCCTATTTGTGTTCGTTTAAAGTGTAAGCATGCATTAATTCCAAATTGCAAAATGTGCTGTCTTATATCCTTTTTTTTACTTTTGTGTATTATTTTAAGTGCATATATCGTATTCCAATTTCGTGGTACAAGTAGATATGTTGCGATATGTATTGTTTTATATTACGGTAATTTCAGACTGGTGGCAAATTCGTCGTGGCGAAAATCCGCCGAAAAGAAGCGAAATATGACCAAATATGAGCGACATTTAAGACTCTCCGTTGTGTGATTATGAAGTTTTCATCCGGCATTCCGTTGGAAGAATTATGTCATTTTATGAGTGTTGCAAATGAACTACTGAATTCCAGTTTTGCAACTTGTATATACATCTGCTCCCTATAAATATTTTGAAAGATTTATCATTTGATATTTATTTGGATGAATTTTCTTGGGCACTTCAGCAATTTTAGCGTTTTAGCAATTGCGGTTTTTTTCAATCATGTGTATCAAATTAATAGTAATGCGTTTATGAATGCGACAAATGTAAATCTACCCTCACAGGAATGGTTTACAGAATTTAGGAATAAAAAATAGCAGAAACGATGTGAGTAAACAATACTAAACATAATTATGGGTATACTAATACTCATGTTGTGATAGAAAATAAATTGATCTGTTACGAATAAATTACTAGATTATACGAAGTACTTCTGGCAACGTTGAGTTGCCTTTTCGTGTGATGTCCATATTAAGAGTCGGTCTCTGGGAAAACCTTGCTTAATGTACGTGCGTAAAGTATCGTCCCAGGTCAGCTAGTGCAGTCTTTATTGGCTAATATGTGACCACTCTTTCCGCATAGATTTGATTTTCGTTAAGAAGTTACTCCATTCCAGCTAAAAAATAAAAAAGCGACAGTGTCGTTCCTGAATAGTCTGTGCGGACTGCACAGGCTAATCTGGAACGATACTAAACGCACATGAATTTAGCCCGGTTTCCAAGAGACCGGATCTTCAAAATTTCGATTGTGTTAAGCCTTACTAGGTTGATCGATTTATAAACAATGATTATTTACTGTCAATTTCGTATTTAATACATATGTTTATTTCGTATAAGTATAAAGTGTGTTAGAGGATATATGTGTTTATCGTATGTTAACAGTTTGTTTCAATACACTTACTTAGTTAAATACTGATAGTAAAATATTAGGCGTTTTATTGGACTGTTCGCATGCAACCGATTGCTTGAACTGTATATACACATTTTATACCGCAAAATTAGTATTATCACGATAGTTCACCGAGATAAAACTTCCGCCGCGCATGCGCAAACTAAAGTAAAAACTATTTCTTCAAAACGCTGTTTTTTGTATAATATTGATCAGAAATAGCATACATTATTTTTTGTTAACACGACATACTCCCGGTTTGTTGTCATTGGGTAAATTTAACCTCGTCCATCGCCTTGTTGTAAGTTGCTGGCACTAATTATCTAAATAGTTCAGTGACATCCTTTAAGGAATTAACCATGACCACGGATAAGCTCATAGCGTTAGTTGTCGGACAATACACTGCACAAGTGATGCATACTTGTAATTTCATTGGATAAGCGTAACAACCCGCGCTTTCTTTTGGCGTGCATTCACATGTTTTGCCATTGATAAATTCCCCCAGAATAAGCTCATCCTTCATCATTTCGGCTGATCAGATGACATCCGGTATACAACCGCGGGCGTCTGGTATCATTCCGATCATGGTCTTACATGTGTTTATATTAATGTTGGTATTAAGGAAGGTTTCTATGGAGAAACAACCACAGGCGTTCGGTCGGTCCGTTCGAAGTGTCAATCACACTGGATTGAATAAATTATGTGCATCATGCACCTAACCATAAGTGCTTATTATCAAACTGACCGCATGTAACCTTTTCCTCAGGACTTCCGATTCGCGCAAGTGTAACCTATTGGCACAGAGATGACTAATATGTAAAAATTGACAGGTAAGAGTCCAATATGATTAAGAAAAACAATGAGTCAATAGACCGTAGAGAAAATTAGCTATTACATACTGACTTTGCAATTAAATCTTTATACGATGATCTAGAAATTCCTCTATACCGATCTACTGGTGATATTATTCATGTGTAGATCACTTTAGTTATACATTTGACAATGTTTTTCCCCTCGTATGCTGCAATGATTTTTTAGTATAAAAAACTGTTTGCAGACACTAATCAGAAAAAAAAGAGAGAAAATAATAGATTTCAAATGATCGTATCATATAGAACCTGTGCTATTAGCAGCAGCAACAGCAGTTATATGTAAACTCTAGGGAACACACTTATATCACCGTTTTAGCAAAAATGTGTCTTTTACTATAGATATAAAATGATTTGTTCACAGATTTTCGAAATGAAAATGTTGCATTTTTTGTCTCATTCAAAAAAATAAAAGTACGATAAGGGAGCAAAATACCATTAATGACGTAGACTCACACGCAAAATACAGCTTCGCTGATAAAATATCTTCATTTGAACTAGATAAAATTATTAAACGTTACAAACGCGAAAAGAAAGAATAATTTGGAATGATCGTGTTCTTTCCTTTAAATTATAATAAAACACGCGAATCATATACATGTATATCAAGTATGAAATCTATGCTACGACGTTAAAGTCAGGATTGCCGCCAAATCAAAAGCACAGTACTTGTTAGAGATTTTGTTTTTTCTGAAATTATATTCTCTCTATTTAAATAGAAACATACAATTCAATGGATCAAATCTAGCAATTACTGACAAGCTTGAAAAAATAACATAATTTGTTAACTCATCCCTTTAAGAGATAATACTATTACGAATTAAATTCAAGCTGGAGTACTCTGTGTAAGGCGATCAATCGCCGTATTTACAGCAGAACAAAAACAGGGTGCAGGATAAACGGGGTTTTCAGGGGTTTACACACGGGCTGGACAGAATGTAAACACACCGATAAGAACTTTTTTTAAAAATACATTTGCAATAAAAGACAGTTTTGCTTGAAGTTTGTGCCGATATCTTAAGATTTAAGAATAAATAATTGAATACGTCTGAAATTAGTGACAAAATGTTGACAGGTTGATAAAATAACCGTGTACATGAATGCTGAACACATCAAATTTTGCCCAAGAACACAGGCTTATTAAATAAAGATGTTCTGACCTAATTCATATTGCCATAAGCAGCATAAAAACTGCCTTTTCTGTAGTAATTTAAATTCTTAAGAAAAATAGTTTCAAAGAGTAATTTGAAGAGAAACAAAACTTACTGTGTTAACACCCATTCAAGTTCAATTGTGAACCCCACAAAGTCACATGATCCCGCACCCTGAACAAGCAAGATGTCACGATGATGACAAAACTGGGACTGACGAGCTTTCGCTGTTGACTTTTAACCTTCGCGCGGTGCTTTCTGTCAAAAGAACAAAAAAATTTTGGTCGGAAGCCTAAAATTACATTTATGAAATAAACGGAAATTTCGTGAAATGCCAAAAACAACATAGAAATCTCTGCATAGTGTTAAAGGCGTACTTTTTGCGTCTTTATAACTACGTATTCATTCAACCATAAGCTAATCAATATATAGGGTGATCGAAATGGACTCCGTTTGCCTATACCGGTTATTGCACTTTTATTTGGTGGCTTTACAAGAAATCAAGTTACATAAGCACATGGTTCGGTTGTAGTTTTAGTCGGATAGATATACCTCCAAAACATTATCTTTGTTTTTAACAATGTAACTTGAAAAAAAAAGATTATATGAACAATTGAATTATAATAAGTTATGAAAAATTTGGTCACGCTTAAAGATAAAGTTTTTGATAAAGCGTTAGTAATTTGAGATAGTCATGGGATATACTTCAAACAATGGTACAGCGCATTTTAAACCGTTAAATAAATGACAGATGTTTGAAGTTTAAGTTTTTAAAATAACAAAGAGTGTTATGTAGTGACGAAGGAAATACTTTTCACGCGAAGGTACAGTTCTGGCAAGTTAATATAATGACCATACAGTAAAACGAAAGCGGAATAGAAAGAGTAAAGCAAGTTTACCTTTTCTTTGCATTCATTTTTGAGAATCATTGTGAAACATTTATAATACGTGGGTCAATGCTGGACATAAATAGATCTCCTGAAAGTAGCCATGAACACCAATATCGCGATGTTAACGTGTTTCTCATTCGTCATCACCATAGCAACGCTTGCTTCTCAGACGGAATCACAGGGGCCGCCGAAAAAGGACTGCGAGCTTCTTACGCAGTGTTCGTGTTCTATGAGCGACGGAAGTGGCGATATTGACCTTACCAGCCTGAGCGGTTCCAATGGGGAACCGAGGTAACTAGTTTCCGCTTGTACGATCATTATAATCCATTGACTGAGAAAAATGCATTTCCTCCTTGTTTAATTGAACTTGAGCTTCCCATTTCTATATGGTATGTGCATGGTTATTTTGGTTCAAAAGCCATCTTTTTAATGTATAAAGGTTAATAAATTAAAAAGACACGTATTTATGGTACATTTAACTCTTGAGGTCGTCATCTTAACTGCTTGAGATTACTTGAATAATCAAGAAAATCAAATTGAACCTAATAGCATAAGTATAACAACGTCTTATAAATAAACATGCATGTAAAACAATATGTAAATAAAGCCTACTTAAAGAACGTTAAGAACCTTTGAAAATTACATTTTCCATTATCTGCTATGTATATTCGGGACATGTTGAAATTCTTTCCCTTATTTGTTGGTGATTTTGTCTTTGCGCTGTTAGGGCAGTTTTCTTTTACCTTTCAAACACTGAAGTGTATTCTGAAAAATAGTGGCGCGAAATGGTATATAGTCGATTGGTCAGTAGCTATGTCAGTTAGTTAACAATAAGTAAGTAAAAGTTAGTCACTAGAAGTTATTCAATTATCAAACAGCCAGTCAACGTTCGGTCTGTCAGTCAGTTAGTTAACATAATTTAGAAAGTCAACAACCCGTCACAGTCATATAGTCAATAATTAATCATTCAGTCAATAATAAGTCAGTCGGTCGATAACAAAAATGTCTTATAAAATATGTATGTCGATAATCAGGCAATTATTCAATATTATGTCGGTAAGTTAAACGGCCTGCAAAACGTGTCTGTCCGCACATCCGTCGGTTCATACTAATGTTAGTTATTTAGACCAATTTATTAATCAATAAAAAAAATCAATCATTCAATCAAACGAGATCAGCATATTCATATTTCAATCATACAATCAGCCACCCGATCAACCACGCTAGTTTTCAGATTCAATGAGTCAAACTTCCATGCGCCTGGTCATCCGTCCGTCCGTCTATCCGTACAGCACATATAATTGACCACACAACACATCACCCAATTAACAATCACTCACTTCTTCTTGTAGATTCATAAACGTTCTGAATAAGGAGGAGGACAACCTCTACTCATACAGTCCGTGCGGCTCCTTCGACTTCTTATTGAATTGCAAAGATGCGACGGTCTGTATCCAGGACGGTCAATGTCCCAATCTGACTTGTGTCAAGTCGGTTCTGCCCTGTTTTCATTCGTTAACGCTCAATATCACGAATATTTCGTAAAATATTTCGTTAAATATAGTCAACACGTAAACAATCAGTGTTCCTAATAGCAATAGCCAAAATAAAAACGCCAGATTTGGTCTGGTAACATAGATTTAAAAAGATATAAATGCTCTTTTTTGTAGCACAATATATTCCATTTTAATTTCCCGCAACGATATTTAGACATTAAAACTTGTGTTACTATATATAGTAACAAAATTGACTCGAATGCATGTGATTATCGGTCAAAGCAAGGTGATTATCACGTTTGGCCCGCAGGGCCAAATGTTGATAATCGGAAATCGGCCTGGAGCTTAAGCACGCGACGTCAACTGAACAAAATGGCGTCCATATTTAGTCTTTTCCAACGGTGAAAAAAAAAATAAGCCACAAATCAACGAAATAATTAAAAAATGATAATTAAACGTAGCAAACAATNTCAAAATACACTTTTTGAAACGTTTAACGAAATCGAACGAATGCTCGGAGTAATTTCTTTAATTCATCTTGAAGTTTCCAATTATACATTACAAACACACAATCCGAAATACGTTTTGGATTCGTTCATGCTTTTTTAAATAAATATTTTACTGTAAAATAAATCACAATTTGCCATTTCATCGATTTAAAAATCCCAATTAGACTCAAAATGGCTAGGAAAACTCAGACTGTGCATGAAGGCTGAACTTTCTGATACTAATGTTGAAAAGATGATTGATATATATTTAAGAAAAAGGACAGAGACATGCAGCTGTGAATATAACATTCATACATGCATGCGTATTCGTATAATAAATATCATAACATATAAAAGTGTGATTTTTTTATTTTGACCTGTTTATAAAAAAAACGATGCGTTTTTCCCCTTTGGACGGGCGCCGCCACCATTCCCCTATAGGTGAAAAAAAAACACTGAGTTCGATAGTTTAATTGTTCCACTTGTTTGCTGCGTTTTATTGGCATTATTTTCAATTCTATTGAAGATGTGTGGCTTGATTTTTCATTTATCACCGTTTGCCAAGACTGAATGTGGATTCCATTTTGTTCAGTTGACGTCGAGCGATCCGATTCTTTTCAGATATCCAATCGGCCCGGCTAAGCGGGCCAGTATAAATTATATTGGAACGCCAGATACGAATAACAGCAGAGACCATTGTCTACGCATTATTTTATCGTTTGTGCATAATATCTGATAACAATTGAACACACACAAAGTATTGAATTTGTTTTAATTAAAAGCGAGATCTGACAATGCAAGTGTGTTTTACAATAGATATGTGGGCAAATAATGTAATTCTTAAAACAATATACACTATCGCGTTCAAATTTGCATCTCTTGACGAGGAATTTAGGAGCAAATTTATTTCAAATTATGAAGTTACTCATTATATTTGAGAACAAACCATATGATTTCGTCTAATTTATATGGATTTTAATAAAATTGTCCGATTGTTTAAATTAACATATGACAAAGATTTTGTTTTAATTCTTCTGATTGAATTTACTATTTTCCAAATGTACATTTCTCGGAAAGTTTCAGTTGTTATGGTACATATTGGACAACTTCAATCGAGTTTACATGTAGTTTGAGACAATCCCCACATTCCAGAATATGGGTCACCACATATTCACTAAATCACGAGTTGCAGCGTTCATACTTATTTTATATGGTACGCATCAATTTGGTTTCTGAGCATTCTTAATTTTGTAAAGGACACATTATACTAAAATATTACATCAATGAACATTATGTTTACCAAACAAAACCTGGAAAATTCACTAAACCACACGTCTGAACTTTTCCTTTCGTCACGAAAACGGTGCGTACATAACGTGACCTTGTTTCGCTTTCGAAAAAAGAAACAGTTGTAAACATTGACACACGTCAACAAAAACATGAATCGACTGAAAATGAAAGGCTTCTTGCATTCAATGCATAAAACAATTTTATCAATCTTAACATAAATAAAAGTATTATGCAAAAAAACGTTTAACCTATCCGTTACTCACTTAAATCCGCTATTCACCAATCGACTGCATTCGTTGATTCTGAGCGTTATTGGGGCTTTAATAATGATTTAGTAAATATTTTTTGAGTTACTAGTTATCAGACAAAACAAATAAAACTCTTAATGTGTTTGACAAATATTTAAATAAACCAATCGGGAAAACATTTCTTTTAATTCCTACGCATCAGAATACGAAATTCGTTGTGTACCTGCTGATAAGCCAACTGGTGGTTAAACATTACAAAAAAGTGTCTTACTGATATTTCACACACCCCCCACATCCACCAACATGATTTCAGGCGTGCTTGAATCGCCACACGCAGTCGGTGCAGATTGGAGACTACGGTAGGGCTGACTTCGAATACGACGGCAACAACGTCGTCGTCTCCTACTCTTCCGGTTCCGGAGTGCTCAAGTAAGAGGCTGTTTTCTTTCAAAAGAAATGTACATGAAGCAGACTAACGGCTTTCTAGACGTGTATCTTTCAGCAGCTGTATAGTGATGATTCTGATGCTGATGATGCATCTGCTGCTTTTGGTGATGGTTACGACGGTGATGACCGCAACGACGACGATGATGATGATGATGATGATGATGATTATGATGATGATGATGATGATGATGATGATGATGAAGATGATGATGATGATGATGATGATGATGGTGACGACGGTGACGACTGTGATGACCGCAACGACGACGATGATGATGATGATGATGATGATGATTATGATGATGATGATGATGATGATGATGATGATGATGATGATGATGATGATGATGATGATGATGATGATGATAATAATGAATCAGTAGTAGCAGTTGTTGTTGTTGTTATTGTTGTTGTAGTATTACTATTTATCCACAGGCTTACACGTGTCAACCTGATCTGTGACCCGACGGCATGTGACCCCATATTCGTTCCAAACGGGCAGAAGGGACCGGGGCAGTACGTAAGTAAATTTCTGTATTGTCCATTAGACGAGAGAGGTCAATAACTTTGGCTGTATCAATTTGTCTTAAAGCCATCCTTGGAAAAATCAATTCAGCTCGTTTTCGTTCTCATGAACATTGCCTAAACGACGTCCTTGTATTACCTTTACACCGTATAACCTAAAAGCAAAACAACCATTTTGATGAACTTTGTTTATACCCTTAAAGGTAGGCATATAAAGTCCACACTGTCCGTTACTCCGTCACTCCGGCAGTAATTTCGCTTTTTTTTAGTTTCCGCATTTTAACTCAAACAGTTCTCATCGGATCGTCACACAACTTTCAGAAAATTACAGAATCTGTTCGATTTTCTTATGTATCGTTAAATATGGTCGAATGTGTATCATCACTTGATACTGGAATATCAGATAATAGTATGCTTGCTCTAAGAGGACAACATTGACGAGTGTACAGAGAAGGAATCGTTGGTCTGTGTACAGCGGACATATGAAGGAAGGTCCGGCATCTTAAACGAAACTTGTACACATACATTTGGGATTTTCATGTAAGTGAATATGGGTAAATTGTCATTTAAATCAATGCAACAGTTTGTAACCGACCACGTTATATTCCTTGTTTACGGTCACAAATAAGAAAGAATGATGGAACTAAGGAAGGATTAAACATGCTGTATTGTATTTTCAAAGTCAGAACGTAGTTAAAGAGCGGCTATCACCATCTAAAATTCTCAATCACTCCAAAGTCTAACCGATGAGAAAACGATGGAATTACAGGAGATTGTCGTAACTGTTGGCATAGTTCACTCAGTTTCGTAGAAAATAAGGACTGTTTACTGAATATGCTGGAAAAAATGATTGTTAAAGTAAGACGGCAAGAAAAAGGTGCTGCGTTTGTATGTTTAAACAAGTTTTTGCATTTTTGGTATGTCGTTTGGAGAAACTCAACACATTTCGTTTAGAAGAAAAGAGATGTTTCAGCAGATAGTATTACACCTTAATCAATATACGTTGCATCAACATGGATTTTATCCTATGATTATTTTCAATATTAAGTGCGATTATCTTAGAGTACAGACCCATATTCTTAAATGGGTATTAAATATGAAACGTATATTTGATAAGGAGTTTCACGCTTGAGTTGTTATTTTAGAAAAGACCCGATTTCTTTGGAAGACCGAGATGCTTATGCAAATGGTCACAAAGGATAATAATACTTCATCGAATTTTAAACTAGGACGGTTTGGGTTTTCCGGAAGGGTAAAATATATAACATCCGTCTCTATCAATTATAATATACCAGCTACCGATATATATATTTTTCGATTGGATTACTTAATTTGTGTTAATATTTAGGATTTTTTTTAATAAGGTCGTTCTAATTTAATGAAAGAGCTTGTGAACTGTCGTCAGCAAAATGGTGGGTAATATTATAAAGTTATTCAGACAAATCATGAACTAGATATAGAAATGGTCCTAAAACAAGGCCGTTTAGGACTCTGGCATTGACAATTTTCAATCTTGAGCCAGACGACAGTACTCATGCTTTTTGAGACCTACTTGTGAAATAACTGGGAATCCATTCAACTATTTTACCGGAAAAATAACAAGTTGTCCCTTTTTTTGTTTTAGGCCATTGTCCCAAACTCTATCAAATACATTGTTAATGTCTCAATAAACAATAAACATTAGTTAAATTTTCGCTCGTCAAAAGATTTACATTCATTGTATTTTGGGATACATGTCAATTCGTTCGTATAATGTCCGGTTAAAACCATTCTTATAGACAGGTTGATTTGTGTTTAAATAGTTGGAAAGGTATTTAAACGCCACGCTTTCAAACACTTAACCGACTCGGCTTATGCGCGATATAGGTCGATAATTCGAATGAATTGTGACCCTTTTTAAACATCGAGGCATAACATAGGCTGCTTTCAAACATGATGGAAACTTATTTTTGCGAATCGATCTATAAAAGAGTTGTGCAAGTGGTTTACAAATTGACTTGGACATTTCTTTCAACATGTAGGACTCATACCGTCTGAAATAATATTAAAACGAGAATTGGAAGTTGTCTTTGTGACATAGCCGATCAAGTTTAAACCACCTACCGATCCTGTTTTTATGGGCTGTTTGTGGAAATAAACATCATTTTATGTTTGGTCTTATGGGCTTTACTAGAAATCATCACGACTTTTAATTGGACAATTTATGCTGTCGAATTGCTTTTCGTTCTTTTTTACTAACTTAATTTTATAAAATAACTATATAGTTGCATAGCGCCCTATTCCAGACCGGTTACTGGAAATAAATCTTCATATAAAAAATAATATATTTAAAAAATGCATATGAACCAGTTTGTACGTCCTGTTTGTAAGAACACGATTTGAGGCTTTCTCATTGATAGTTCCCTAAATATAGTAAAACAATGTATTTGTCAAAGTAAGCCGGATCAGATTAACAATAAAAACGCAACTACTTTTAACATGTGTATGCACTTAGTAAATATTATTTTATGCAATACATCGGTTTATGAGTTCAATGTTTATACAGGAAATGACATTAACTACCATTTGCGCATGCCCGGGAAAATGTTCAGCTTCCGGTCCAACATCCGGTTGCCATTCTAGCCATCCTAGCAAAGGCGGTACGGGTGGGAGCATCGGTGTTGGAACAATCTTGGTGATCATGTAAGAAACATCGTATATTTCGTACAATCATCGTTTTAAATAAATAAACACTTTTGCACTGAAGCTTGTGGTTTTGGAATCGGAATCGAACTTTTCATAAAAACTAAAGATATCAATCATTCAAACCGTGTATCTTCAAATAAGGTTAAACAAAGAATATTTAAATTCTAATGTTATCTGAAATCAAAGTAAAAAGCTTGAAGTACGTAAAATTAAATTTAAAACATGAGTCGATTGTTTAAATTAATAAACACGCATTTTACGAATTTAACATAAAACGAACTAGACTAAAGAGATTAATGGTTTTAAGGGATTTGTTCACAGATTTTGGCATGTTTTAAAGTTTGTCATTAAATGCTTTTAATTGATGAATGTAAACATCAAAACTAAAGAGCTACAATATTAAAACAAGAATAAAAGAGAAAAAAAAAATGACCACAACAGGGCTAGAACCACTGACCCAGGGAGTAAACGCCAAGCGCCGAAACCACTCAGACATCCATCTTCACGTGTGTATGTGTGTAACTCAGAGTTTATGTTCGGGTCGTCGTTGAGTCTTTACGACAACATTATGTGCGGACCTGACCATCCGTCTTCACATGGGTTGCCATTTATTTTATACTTTGTATAATTATCCACGTGTTGTTACAAAGTATAACGATAGCACAAGAAATCGAAATTTTTAGATCGTTTCGCTTCTGAGACGCTTTATATTTTATCAATTTATAACGATGATTTTTCGTAAAAGTAAGTGTATTTTCAGTATATGTCTGTGGCATAAGTGTTATTTCGCACAATGATGTTCATTGTTCATTTATTTCTTGAATATGTGCCAAAAAGTTGAAAACTTCTCATTTTGATAAACTGCGAACAAGTCCCTTTAAGGAAATATACGGAATGTTGTATAAGGAATTTTGCGGATATTACACTGGAAAATATGCATAAGTAAAATATGATTAAAAGAAATAATTCTCAACTCACATATGAATCGTCATGTATACGCCGCTGTATTATTTATGTTTGAACCATTAACGCAGCATTGTATAACGTCTCAAGTATCAACATTTTGTTACTGTTATTCCATCAGATTCTTCGTCACTCTGCTCATGTACCTGACCGCCGGGATCGCCTACACGAGGATCCGGAAACAGGCCACCGGAAGTGACATGATCCCCAACAAGGAATTCTGGGTGGTCTTACCGTCGCTTGTCGTGGTAAGGGGCTGTATTTGGCGTAAATTTGTGTTGCCTTTATCATGTCAAATACGATGCTTAATCAATTTCAAAGTATAGCGTAATGATGATTATTTTTACTAAAAACAATCAAGCAAAATGTAATTCTATGTCATTTACGCTATACATATATGTATATACGTGTGACGACTTACTGTCGCTTGGTGATTCTTTGAAAGGATATGAGAGTTATTCAAATAATTAAAAACTAGGTCGATACATATACATGGATATATCAATTAATCTTCCGGGATTTTATATATTAATACTGAATTGTTTTTGTTGTATACAAGTCATTTTTCAGTTAAATTTTATGTGTATGTGGTGTTTGTGCAAAGTTTAAGCATACATTCATGCAAAATTGAAAAATGTACTGAGTTGTATGTATAATTTTTTACTTGTGTGTATTATTAAAAGTGCATATATCATATTCCAATTTGGTTTTATATGTATATATGTTGAGATATGTTTTGTTTTCTATTTTGATAATTTCAGACTGGCGGGAAATTCGTCGTGGCAAAGATTCGCCGAAAAGAAGCGAATTATAACCAAATATGAGCGACATTTTAGACTCTATTCTGTGTTATTATTAAGTGTTCATTCGGGTATCGCTTCATTCATATACACACTAAGTTTTTCTTTAGCCTTAAAATATTGATCGCATTTTTTATTACCAATTCTGTTCATTGTCACTGTTTAAGTAAATATAAAGTGTAAACGTGAATGCATTTGTGTATTGTGTGTTTTAAGGTTTTATTAAAAAAAAAAACGTATTAAGTTGTAAACTGGTAGTGACACTCTGTTTATATGCCTTTAGTTGGACCTTTTACATGCAACCGTGTGCATAAACTATAAGGTTGAAATGTCAATCGTCAATGCATATTATTACGGTAGTAAACTGAGATAAAACTTCCGCCGCGCATGCAAATAAAAAGTGATTTTATCCTCACTTTGCTTTTTCATGTTGAAAATTTATCAGAAATAGCACAAATTAATTTTGTAACACGGCATTATGATGTTTAAAGGGACTTTTTCAACGATTTTTTTAAGTTTGTCATTAAATGCTTTAAATTGATAAAAAAAATAATTAAACATCAGAACTAAAAAGTTACAATATAAAAACAAGAATTAAAAAAAAAAAAAAAAAAAAAAAAAAAAAAAAAAAAACATGCATGTGCATTTCATGGA